>JAJJMB010002379.1:1943233-2001418 GCA_023531105.1 Papaver atlanticum | reverse complement strand
CAAATCAAACCCAGTCGTCCTTCTCCAAACTGAACTCGAAAAGAAAATCCACTCTGTCTAGTTAGTAAATCGATGGCAGCAACAATTGGTTCAGCTGCTTACGACACCAACTCTTCTCTGGCCTGTAAACTGAGTTAATAACACATCTCAAATTTCGTGCTAATGCTCCCTGTCCCACTCGACTTCCATGACCAGTCCTAACTATTCGAAATACTCACACACCTTGAACCCATGTTGCAGCCGGCGTTGAGAACTTGTTCAGTGAGAAGGGGAAGCCAGAACTAGGTATAGAGAATAACCAGGTGGCTCAGGCATTTCGTCGAACAGCTGGTATGCACGAAACTGGTTGCTCAGAGATAACCATTTTGCTGTTGTATGAATTCTCTTTAACCTGCAAGACTTCGAATTATAAACAAACCCATTTTCATAAACATCAGTGAGCACTTAAAACACACCATAATCAGCTGCCAATCGTCTTCAATATCAATGGCAGAAAGCTTGTCTTCTTCTCTTGTCACGGCTAGGAAACTCACAGAACCTCTTAATCTCTTGTTGTCAAATTCATTCTAGCACAGACCCAAAATTCAATCAATACCTCCGTGTTCCTCTCAGCTAATCATCGACGGCAGTAAGAAGGTTCTGCACCCTGTTTCCTCTCGGCCAAGACTCTGGCAACACCACAACTCGAACCGCTACTTCTCTGTTTCAAAATCATGTACTAGTCAATTGAAGATACCCACGGACTCATAGCCAGCATGTGGTGGACTAGGTGCAGCAGCTACGAACTCGGGTTGGAGGGCTGTGAATTGGCTTGGTTGCTGCAGTTTGTGAAAAGAATTGAACTAAGAGAAAAGCAGGTGGCGCCCCTTAGCAATGAACTAGCTGAGTTTAATAATGTGTTTCAAAATTCAATGGCTGCCTTGAGCATAGTGTGTGACTGCTTCAGTATTTCTTGTATTTGACACTTTTTTAGACTTGCAATGCCTGCTAACTTCAAGTCCATCAACTTTTAAGATTGCCAAATGATGAATTGTGCCTCTTTTCCGCTTCTTTCAGCTGCATGATTCCAAAATACCTGCAAAATGGAAACAAAGCGTAATATACAAAAATAGAAGAGAAATAGCTACGAAAAGCATAAGAAATTGATTTTCAAAAAATGTGTTGTAGGCTCCTATCAAATTCCCCCACACTTGATCTTTGCTAGTCCTCGAGCAAACTAAAATAAACTAAATACAACAACTCTGTTTCGTCGAGGATACGACTACACTTATCATGTATAACAAGCCTTTAAACCCCTAGGTGTCCCTAGTGGACGAGTTATAGTCTCGTGAAGGTTTACAAGAGGTGTACCTGCAAAACCTAATCTTCCAACTTACAAAGCGTTCCAGCGTCCCAAGCATCCAAAGAGCTATGAGGACATAGAGTTACTGCATGCTAGTAATAAGAAGTTAGAAATACCAAAGAACATATTCTCATTCTTAAATGTTGAGTGAGAAATAACCACACCATAATGAGAGAACGCGTGTTTGAGAGCGATCAATAAGCATTTCGCCTCGACTTCTGCCTCACCAATAGGGTTTTATGATAATTGCACTAAAAAAGACAGCTTTTTTATGGGTCTCACATGTGTGCAGGTAGGAATAAAGAGAGAAATCCTACACACGTTGAATGGTGGGAAGGAAACCTTCCGAAATAATTTATGGAGACTCCACAAGATCGTGGAAATAAAAATATTTTCTAATGATCTCTAAGAAAGGAAATCAACCACTATTATCGAAGATGAGATTACTTACTCACCTTCACATTCGATCGGCAGTGACGAAAGCACCATTCTCACAGCATCCAATATAAACGTCTTCCTTCAGCTCGTCTTCTTCATCTTCTTGGTCTTCGTCTTCGGCTTCAACTATCGATGATAAACTCTTGAACTTCGATCCTTAACAATTTGTAACTCTTTTCCTTAAAATCCTCGTCGCTTGAAACTTCTTTATAGATTTTTCCTCCCCCACGGCTTATTAAATAAATAAAAACCACAAATAACAAAATTTTCTCTTGTCTCATTTTTTTTTAATATATATATATATATATATTTTTTATTGAGACAAGAAAAAATATACAATACAAAGTGAAAATAAAACAAAATAATGAAATAAATATGGCCGTGGGAGAAGTACTTTACCGCTTGATTCTTCACAACTTGTATTGTCTCGAAATCATAGACTTCAATAACTCTCACCTTTGATAACTTTGCTCTTGTAAATAAGTCTTTAACATGTATATAAAAATCTGCTCATTGTTTGTTGCTTTACTTGGATTTGAAATTTGCTCTTTAGTGTGTTGTTGCTTGTAAACCTTAAACGTCTTCAACTTTCCTTGTAGATTTTGATGTCGCTCCTTTGTTGATGATGATGTATATTTCTATGGATCTGTTCTTGTCGAGAGAATGATGCTAACTGCAAATCAAACTACAAGAAGGAGGCTTTCATCTATAGACGTCACCCTCATGATTGACAAAATTAGCACTCAAGAGATCAAAAATAGTGCTGAAAATGCTGTGAAGTTGGGTAGCTCACCATTCTACCCGGAATTAACGTACGGTGACACACACTCAAAAGAAAGCTCTTTAGTCATCTACAAAGAATTTTTGGTATGGTGCCTTAGTTGATATGAATATGGGTAGTCTCCACTAATGATTGATCAGCAACTCTAATAATGCATTTCCCCCTGCTCCTCATTTGCATCACCGGCATGATTAAATCCATTATTTAACACTCTAACAAGTAAGAAATCCGAACGTAGTTCCATAGCACTTCCAAGTTCAGATATGTCGGTCAGAAATCTCTATGTAAACATACCTAGAAGTATGCTAGTGACTCTAAAATCTCTATAAGTTGGAAGTTTGTATACGTCAATTATTTTTAAGGAACCCTACCCCCACACTTAAATCAAACATTGTCCTCAATGTTTCAAACCATTGCAAAAATAATAAGAGGAATACTTGAAAAAGACAAGGAAGTAAGAATTGGAATTGTTCACCTGATTGACGCATACGAGTAACATTCAAAATAGATTCCTTATATATCAACAAACTGAAAATTTGGGGATCCACCTATAAAACAATCTGCATATATAGCAATAGCTTCACAAGAATATTAGCAAATGGTGATAAAAGTGAAATTATTGTCTCAAAAGAGTCACCCCCACACTTAGTTCTTTCCACACTTGGAATTGTATACAAAACATAAATGGAAGGCGCTTCAATTGGTTCCTCTTGGCAAACCTGCATGGTGTTAGACTCAAACACATATGGTGGATACTTAGAAGCAAGAAATTCGGATAATATTTTTGAAGCACATAATTCCAGCACCAAATGAGGTACTTTCCTAAAAGATGAATTAGCAACTCTTTGAGAAACTACTAATAGTTTGGGAGGATCATCATTAGATAGAGATTCATGTAAAGGGTTAGACAAACCTTGCAAAACCTCATGTATTACCGGATCCTCGGTACTGCTGGACACTTCCGTTCCCACATCATAAGTATCATTATTCACACTCTTGTTCAACCATTCTTCATCAGTTTCTTCTATATCTATAACTTGCAAATCTTCATCATCAGAATCGAAATCTGCTCCAAGTAAATCATCGTAATCCTTACGGTCTTCATCACAAGTTGACTTATCATTCAAAGTATTTACAATCTCTGAATTAGGGGTGTTATTCACAAAGAAGTCATAATCATCATCGCTCTCATACACAACATAAGTCTTACCATTAATAACTTTAGTGTTTCTAGACTCAACTTCTTCCTTTTGAATATGTGAATGATCATTATCACGATCAAGAGTTGAGCTAGTTACACCATCATTATCAACATTTAAGTATTCGTCTTCTTCGGAATCATCATACTCTATATTGGCATCCATGGGATTATTAGGATGAGTTTGAACCTCTTCCTTGTTCCGCTCTTCTTGAATTTGATTCATGCCATTCCTGATGTTGTCTATATTCCGTTGAAGTTCTTGGAGTGATTCATTGTAACTCATCTGAAATTCACAAAATTATTGTGTTGTTTGAAGCATTTGTTGCATCACGGGAATAGAAGATTCAACAAAACTATCAAATTTCTGATTTGAAGATTGCTCCGCTAAACTTGGATAAACACCACTTTCACTCAATACATAGTTTCCAGCCCAAGTCTCATCCCTTTGAATGGGTGAATGATCATAAATACGATCCGGAGTTGGGCTAAACTCATTGAAACAATGTCCGGTTGGTTGTCTACCAAGTTGTTCCACTGCCTTTAGCTCATAAAGAATGTTATCGAGCATCTGCACATGTCTAGAATTAAACTGATTTAAAGTACAACTATCCTCCCATCCTTGTGATCGTTCATCATATCCAAAAGATTGGTATTGATTATATCCCAAGTATGGTTGGAAGTCATAAGAATAAGGTTGAGAGTTAAATTGATCACCATAGTATGCATGGTCTTGTAAACCATATGCATTACTCTCAAAAGGATTCATCACAAATTTATTTATGCGCACAACTAGTTTAGAGACTTACCTCTTGTTTCCAATTGTCCACACGCAAAAAGAGCGATTTTTTTGTACCTTAAAATAAAATTCTCAGCAAACAAATTAGTAAAAGCTTATAATGAAAACTAAATGCAAAAACAGAAAATTAAATAATAACTCAAACTACCGACTGCTCCCCGGCAGCGGCGCCAATTTTGATGAGGTGTCAAACTCACAAAAAATATATTCCTTACTCTTCTTACACTAACAAGTAGCACAAGGATAAGCAGATTCGTTCCTAACGGAGAGTTGAGCTAAAGTTGTCGATTAAATTTCTGAAAATATGAATAATGCAAAAACTACAAAACAAATATGAATGTGAACAATGAGGATGAGAATGATTAGGGGTTCTTTCTCCACTAGTGAACATGAATCTTCTTCAAAATACGTTTATTAACAATCCTAGACAAGTTATAAGTTCAACAAGTCCATTAAACTCCAAAGTCACTTCGTAGAATAAGTTCTCTACTCGTGTCTGGTCAATCAAGCCACTTTGAATAAGCTCTCTAGTGTAACTTAACTAACCGGTATGTTCTATGAGTCGGATTGATCCTAACCACATGCTCGTAAGTTCGACATGTTAACTTAAGGTTGTCAAATACACACCAAAATCCACAAAATCCCACTGCAACGTTGATGTTTCGCTACTTTTGATTATATTACCATAACAATTACGGATTACGGTTCTAAAATCTAGCTTTAGTATTGCAAACAAAATATCTAATTGGCCTTTTAAATACCCTGCAAATAATCTATGGTCATAAGAACGGCATAAAACAAACAATAAAACAATATGATAAGAAAGATTAACTCCATAAAATATCAAAGACAAGTCACATAGCTTCGAAATATCCCTAATAAAACAAGGATTTAGCTACTGGAGTTCATGACACTTAATATAAAGCAAATAAATTCGAAACCAAATAAGCAAATCAAATAAATTCGAAATTTTGTTAACGAGGAAACCCCAAATGCAGAAAACCCCCGGGACCTAGTCCAGATTGAACACCACACTGTATTAAGCCGCTACAGACACTAGCCTACTACCAATGAACTTCGGACTGGACTGTACTTGAACCCTAATCAATCTCACACTGATTCAAGGTACAGTTGCGTTCCTTACGTCTCTGATCCCAACAGGATACTACGCACTTGATTCCCTTAGCTGATCTCACCCATAACCAAGAATTGCTACGACCCAAAGTCGAAGACTTGATAAACAAATCTATCTCACACAGAATAGTCTATAGATTGAATAAATTTGTCTCCCACAGAAATACCCAAGAGTTTTTGTTCCGTCTTTTGATAAATCAAGGTGAATATGAACCAATTGATAAACCGGACTTATATTCCCGAAGAACAGCCTAGTATTATCAATCACCTCACAATAATCTAAATCGTATGATGGCGAAACTAGATATTGTGGAATCACAAATGATGAGACGAAGATGTCTGTGATTATTTTTTATCTTGCCTATCGGAGATTAAATCTCGAGCAAATCTTAGAGAAGATAGTACTCAAACGATATAATCGGGCAAAATCAGAACACGCAACTACAAAGAAAATAGTTGGGTCTGGCTTCACAATCCCAATGAAGTCTTCCAAGTCGTTAACCTACAGGGTCTCGATAGAAACCTAAGGTTAAAGGAGAATCGACTCTAGTTGATGCAACTAGTAACACACAGGAGGTGTGGGGATTAGGTTTCCCAGTTGCTAGAGTTCTCCTTTATATAGTTTTCAAATCAGGATTTGCAATCCAAGTTACCTTGGTAACAAAGCATTCAATATTCACCGTTAGATGAAAAACCTGATTCAACCACGCTAATATCTTTCAACCGTTAGATCGAACTTAGCTTGTTACACACAAATGAAATGTACCCTCATTTAGGTTTATGTAACCGTACCCAAACGTGTACATTATGTTGGCTCACAAATAGTTAATCGAAGTTAGCCATATGATTACTCTCATATCAACCTTATTCATCTTAACCATAACTAGTTCAAATGACTCAAATGAAACTAGTTAAAGAGCCGTTCAATTGCTATATTCTCATAGAAGTATACAAGAACACAATTAAAGCAAAATAAGTTTGATTCACTCGAATCAGTTCATGAACATTATAGCCACGGTTTGGAAAGATTGTATTCCTTAATTTATAAATGTTTAAGTTCATGTACAACCGATTTTAGAAAGTAACCAACTCAAGTATGCAAACGGGTACGCATACTTAAGTAGCCGGACCGAGTTTGGGTTACGCCAGTACGCGTACGGGTGCACATACCAATTCAAACTTCCAAACTCCAGCAGAAATTCTCGGATGTGAGACTTCCGCCAGTATGCGTACGGGTACGCATACTTGCCCAAACATCCAACAACCGCCAGTACGTGTACGGGTACGCATACTTCGAGTTTCCTGTTTTGGACTTACACATAAATGTGAGAACACACTATGTTTATATCCAAACATGGTTACATGATTCTAAGCTCTTTATTTCAATCATTAAAACTTTCTTAGAGGATGACAATAGCCGTTTTCACACACTATTAGCATCAAAGCAATTTTCAAGATATTGAAATAATCATAACGAAACATCCCAAGTGTACACCAAATGATTGTATCACACAAACCATGTAAGATGTTACTCGGAAATTTTCATATGGTCATATTATGACATTCGTCAAGAATATAAGATGAACTTGGTCGAAGCGAAAGCTTGCCAACACATATTTCGAGAAATATGTAAGCGAGATAAACTCAGCTCGAAATCTCAAATGTGTATAGTAGAAAACTATATCGTAATACGACTTATGTCTCAATATAGGAGATAGAGTATAAATAGACTTTTCAAAGTGATAGATGAGTTTCAGTCTCCACATACCTTTTGTCGATGAAGTTCCACAAGCTCCCCTTAGTAGTTCTTCGTCTTCAAATGATGAACGCCGTGAAGTCTCAAGCTCAACTACACAATCTATGTCCTAGTCCGAGACATCTATAAATAGGCTAGAAATCAAGACTTATAGTTTTGATTACTAACATTGACAAACATTCTTGAGATAGCAACGCATGCGAGTTCGACCGAGCAGTGCTCTAACAAGAACGGCATAAAACAAACAATAAAACAATATGAGAAGAAAGATTAACTCGATAAAATATCAAAGACAAGTCACATAGCTTCGAAATATCCCTAATCAAACAAGGATTTAGCTACTGGAGTTCATGACACTTAATATAAAGCAAATAAATTCGAAACCAAATAAGCAAACCCAAGCAGCAGGTGATAATGGAGTGGAAAGCTGGTGTTGTTGTGGTGGCATATTGACTGGTGACTGCTGGCTTGGTGCTGTTGGTGAAGGTTATGTGCAGGTGCTGATGAGTATGCTGTGTTGCGACTGCGCAGAATGTGGACTGAACTGATGGAGGTGATATGCAAGTAGATGGAAACAGGGGTGAATATGGAGGTGGTATGGATGTATGGAGATGATGATGATGGGTATGCAAGTGGATATGCTGTGAGATGCAGGATATGTGAATGGAGCAGCTGGTGGTGATGATTGGAGAGGAGCAGAAAGCTCCTCTCTGGTGGTGATGCAAAACAGGCGTGAGAGGGGTGTATGGGCTCTGTTTGCTGTAGCTCTTTCTCCCTTTTATAGTTTCACCTTTTTCTTGCTCTACAAACTTGCACATCAAAACTAGATAGAGACCCAACTCCTATTTCCTCTCGACTTCTGAAGTTGCCTTCCCATCTCATCCGTTCATCTTATAAGCTTCACGGCAATAAGCTTCAGTCCTAACTTCTCGGCAAAACTTTGCAAACCCAATCTTCCAAATTCGACCACTGTTTCCCTATTTATCCCAACTTTCTCTCCTTCTTACTTGGCTTCAGAAATCTCCTTCTTACTGTTTCCATATTTATCTAAACCCTTGGCAAACACTCACTGGAACCAAGACTTTCACGGCAGCTGAACTTGGTGCAGTGGCAAAGTAGTTTGAAACTGAAGTTGTAGGGAACTGGTCACTCAGGCCTTTCTCCGAACATGTTCTGTACATTTTGCTGGTGCTACCGATATGCATTGTTTTTGATTCTAAAACCATTCCACAACTCCTTCCCTGCGATTCATACAAAACCCATTCAATCTAATCATTTTATAACTCAATATCCGTTCTCAATCACCCACCATACATTCAAAAACAATGGCAGCAACTTATTTCTTCTGCCCTGGATTTTCTTGGCAACAAAACTCTGTCCAGATTTCAGTCCAAATCAAACCCAGTCGTCCTCCTCCAAACTGAACTCGAAAAGAAAATCCACTCTGTCTAGTTAGTAAATCGATGGCAGCAACAATTGGTTCAGCTGCTTACGACATCAACTCTTCTCTGGCCTGTAAACTGAGTTAATAACACAGCTCAAATTTCGTGCTAATGCTCCCTGTCCCACTCGACTTCCATGACCAGTCCTAACTATTCGAAATACTCACACACCTTGAACCCATGTTGCAGCCGGCGTTGAGAACTTGTTCAGTGAGAAGGGGAAGCCAGAACTAGGTATAGAGAATAACCAGGTGGCTCAGGCATTTAGTCGAACAGCTGGTATGCACGAAACTGGTTGCTCAGAGATAACCATTCTGCTGTTGTATGAATTCTCTTTAACCTGCAAGACTTCGAATTATAAACAAACCCATTTTCATAAACATCAGTGAGCACTTAAAACACACCATAATCAGCTGCCAATCGTCTTCAATATCAATGGCAGAAAGCTTGTCTTCTTCTCTTGTCACGGCTAGGAAACTCACAGAACTCCTTAATCTCTTGCTATCAAATTCATTCTAGCACAGACCCAAAATTCAATCAATACCTCCGTGTTCCTCTCAGCTAATCATCGACGGCAGTAAGAAGGTTCTGCACCCTGTTTCCTCTCGGCCAAGACTCTTGCAACACCACAACTCGAACCACTACTTCTCTGTTTCAAAATCATGTACTAGTCAATTGAAGATACCCACGGACTCATGGCCAGCATGTGGTGGACTAGGTGCAGCAGCTACGAACTCAGGTTGGAGGGCTGTGAATTGGCTTGGTTGCTGCAGTTTGTGAAAAGAATTGAACGACCTAGTTTTAGGTTATAAGAGAAAAGCAGGTGGCGCCCCTTAGCAATGAACTAGCTGAGTTTAATAATGTGTTTCAAAATTCAATGGCTGCCTTTAGCATAGTGTGTGACTGCTTCATTATTTCTTGTATTTGACACTTTTTTAGACTTGCAATGCCTAATAACTTCAAGTCCATCAACTTTTAAGCTCGTCAAATGATGAATTGTGCCTCTTTTCCGCTTCTTTCAAGTGCATGACTCCAAAATACCCGCAAAATGGAAACAAAGCGTAATATACAAAAATAGAAGAGAAATAGCTACGAAAAGCATAAGAAATTGACATTCAAAAAATGTGTTTTAGGCTCCTATCACTTGACTACAAAAGGGGAATAACAAAGATGTTCGGATTGAAAATCTACCTAGCTTACCTTTAGGGGGAGTATTAGCTTTGTTATTCAAATGTCAACATCGGCATTTATGGATTGAATATATGCTGGTTATTGTGCTGTTGAAACTTGGAATCAAGCGTATGTGTAATGAATTCTTGTAATTTGTTTATCCATATGTATTAAGAGTTTTGTCACTAAAATTGACAAAGGGGGAGATTGTTAGAGCATAGCTCGGTTGAACCCACTAAGCGTTGGTATGTCAAGTTTGGTTGTCATATTTTAGTGAATCAAAACTCATTTAAAGAGTTGCTTGATTATGTACTAGAGACAACTTCATATAGGTTAGCTTAGAAAGACTAGGATTATGAGACATACCAGTATTACTCGAAGACTTGAAGAATGTGAAGAAGTAACAAGCTACAACGACGACATCATCCTTCCTCTTGAGCTTAGTAATATTTGACTTGAACTATTTCATTCCTAGCTGTTTTGGGGTAAAAACTGATTTTGCTGGAAATGGTAAATTTGGGTGTGCCACCGAGAAACAAATCCAAACCCTAAACAAATGCACTGCACGGGAGTACTTTAGATTCGAGAGATCAATCTGTACAATTACGGCCTAAACCAAGAAATGGCCGTTCCAGACTTGCTTCGGTCACAAAGTGAAGGAGAAGGGTTGATCTTAGGGAGGGAAGCGAAGAAGGTGTTGAGATCAAAATATTGAATTTTGAGGGTGTGGTTGTTTTATGACTTGTATCAGAATATGGAACTGGCTTGCAGAATATAAGCTATCAGTTCTTGGTATTTTTTCTGGATACTTGTGTTGATAACCAAAACTGTGTTGTTGGTTGAAATAGGTTGAAAACCTATTTATTCAAGTCATTGAGCACCCTTGATCTCGTTGGAAGTGGAGACAGTTAAGTAGTGGAGAAGTGGGGTTGTGTAGAAGCGGTTTACCATCACGTTCACATTGTGAGGGGAAACTGGTCAGCCTTACACCCACTATCCTCTTACTGCTATTTAACCGTCTGTTCTTTCCTGACACTTTCTTGTAATGGGCGCATTGCACGCCGTACGTTGTAAACCGCCAGACCAATACCCTGATGAGTATCCCCCAGTTTATGACATGTTTGATGTCTTGAGTGTTTCGTGGAAAAATGTGCAATAAGTTACTGAGTGGGTCTAATGTGCAAAACCTAGTTATTCTGACCAATCGCATGCAAGCTAGGCATCATAATGGCATAGTGGCGCCTGTTAGTGGCACAATGGCAATGTGGCGCCTGTTAGTGGCACAATGGCAATGTGGCGCCTGTTAGTGGCACAATGGCAATGTGGTGCCTGTTAATGGCTAAGTGGCGAGGTGATGCATGCAAATGGCGTAGTGGCAAGGTGGCGCATTCCAATGACGTAGCGGTTAAAGTGGCGCCTGCTACATCTTGGCATATTGGTGTTGGATCCAAATATGGCTTAATGATATTAGCTCTAGTTGCCACATCGAACTTAATGCCTAGGTGATGCAATTTGGCATGGGGCGTCGTAATGGCCCTGTCCAAATTAGGGTTTGGCATATCAAAACCCTAAGTGGCGCGCGCGACTAGGTGGCGCGGCACGGCGGCATCTTGGCAAATACTGCCTTGGCCGTTTTGATCAAAGATACCATGGCAAGGCCATAACGTGGGCATGTCCATGGACGATCATGGGTAATCATAATATGGTGCGGGCGCCATTCTTTAGGGTCTCCTGGGTCCCACATGGCTTGTGGCATGTTGTGGACCCAGAGTGGCATAATTGGGCCATGACTAGAAAAATAGGGTTTCCCTTTGGCTTGACCAAAGCCATTGGCATATTGCTACCGCGGAATGGCATGGCCTGCCAATTGGAATACTGGCGCGATTTGGCAGGTTGGCTAGCCAATTGGCATGGCACCTGTGATGATTACCAGGCGCGGTTTGGGATTGTTTGTAGACGATCCCAATACTTGGGCGCAGAATGCAACAACGGTGTTGGCACGCTGTTTGTGGTGGCATGGCGATGCCTATTTGGGCGTGTTGGGGAGTGGCTAAACTTAATAAATCAAGTGGCCAAATATTACGGCCGTGATTGTTTTTTGGAGACTGGCTTGGGCCGTCTAGATTAGATTCCTAATGGAATTAGGCGCATCGACCCACCAACTTCCAATCTTTATTAAAAGTGTGTGTGGCGGGTTTTGAGCGATTTGATTGGTTGATGGGAGAAGGGGCCGGCAAGAGAAAGATGAAGCGTGGCCAACGGCCACAGGCGGCGCTCATTGGAGCGAATTGGCCGGCTATGTGGCGTGGCCGAGCCTCTTTCGTCATTGCTCCTATTTGCCACAGTTCCTCTTCTGTTTCTTGTTTTCTGATAGGAATTTGCTCCCACTAGCTCCGTGGCGGATCAGTTTCCTAGTTTACCTAGGTTTTTCCTTGACCAATAGGGTTCGAGATATTTGCACAAGGTGCAAAAGACCTAATGTTTGCAAATTAATTAGGCCGAAAACTTGAATCTTGTGAGTTATCACAAAATTGAGAAAATTTAACAAATTCTGTGTGTTGACACAAAATTCTTTTTATTCTCAGAGAGCAGTTAGCGCGTCTTCTGATTGAGCATTTTCATGCATACCTTAATTTTGATACTTCGGGAAATTCATGTTACTCAGCTGCGAGTGAACACTAATTGTCATGTCATACCAATACTAAGGGTTCAGCTGGGGAACATAGCATAGTACAATACTCAATAAACCATACATTAATGAGTAATGCAGGCGAGAGTTTTACAGAATGTTTGGGATTGTTGCTATATGCACCATTCTGAATAAATATATTGAATTTCTCAATACATGTGTGAGTAGAGAGGCCCGAGCGCTCATGACTTTTAAATGGCTCAGTCCTTTTACAGACGGCGCATTAAATACAGAGTTTTACAATTTTAGCCCTGAACTAAAAACCACCATCAATATTAAGTCCCCTGCTTAGCACGTAACAGTGACATTGTTGCAGGGTAAGCATTAGATGGTGACAGACGAAGACAAAACTTCTGAAGCAAATTTGACAGGCGTTACCAAAATATAGGTCGGATCGGTCTTTGAACGAGACACGTTTAATGAAGTACCAAAGCGTGCAGTCCTCCTGGCACACGTTAGTTTTCTTCAAGGAGATAAATCAATATCCTGCATCTTAGGCTTTTTACACGGCAGGTAGAGAGTCCTTTATTTTCCGGGATCTTATTATATGGAATATAAAAAGAGGTACTTGAACCTTCCTTCATACCGATCAGCAAAGAGTTGCGCTCATCTTTTTTCCAGGTATAGCTTCATATCTCCTTGTAATTTCCTTTTGTTTTTACCACTAAGTTGTTGATATAAGCATAATACTTCTCTGCAGTTTATGATGGGAACTCCTGGTGATGATTTTTCTTCTAATTCTCCGAAGAAGAGATTTGAAGTTGACAAACCCAGGGTTTCTGCGTTTGAAGAAGTATTAGGTAAAATTGATCCTCTGTTTCGTGAAGCTGGTCGTGTATACAAGGTATGCCTCTCACACATTTACGCATCGTTCGGAGGCGTGTTCAAGCTTTCTTGGCTTCGGTTGACATGGAGGAGAAGTGGAGACGTGATGAAGCGTCCCAATGTGATAAAGCCTCTCAACCAACGAGCGCTAGGGCTGAAAGATTCGCGGCTCGACTGAAACGACGAAGGGTCGAGCCTAAACAATCTCCAGGTCGGAATAAGAATGATTACCCTATTCATAACGGTATCATAATTATCGACTCTGATGTGGAGGAACCGGCGCATCCTCAAGAGGCTGAGGTTGTTGGGGCAGTTTCTGAACAGGACGTTGGTGCGGTTTCCAAGGAAGAGGTCGAGATAGCTTCTGGAGAGGATATTGAAGCTGTTGTTGGAGAGGATGCTGAATCCGTTGCTGGAGGAGATGTTGAAGTGGCCGCTGGAGGAGATGATGAAACGGCTACTGGAGAAGGCACCGCAGCGGCCGCTGGAGAGGACATAGCAGCGGTTGGTTGAGAAGACTCCAGTTGAGGCGCCATTAGCCTTGGCGTTGACGTTGATAACTAGTTTTCCCATTTTGTTGTTTTCTTTCCATAGAAGAACATCTTTTCGTAGCTTATTGACGCTTTTGATATTTTAATGATTTTGTTTATATGACTGGAGCCAGGGCTTCGTCAAATAACATTCTTTTATCCATGTTGTTTTGATAATTTTATATTTCCAATCGAATGAATGAATGGAACCCTAAACCGAGAAATCCAAATCCTCAGAAAAAATCTCGTAATATCTTGGGATTCTAAGCTCCACGATAGATGGGAAATTGGCGTGCCAATAGTTCTCAACAAGCCATGTTTTCTCCCTGTGGAAAGGATACCGCTTCCACAATAGTATCTCCACAACGCAGGCAATTTGCGACTTAAGATAGGGGAAATAACAATAATGGTTAAGGATTCGACCAACCTTCTGTCTGATTTTCCCGTACAAATTACACGCTCCAAGAAGATTTGTGGCACGCCATCTAGGTATATATGAGCATGGACGCCGTCTCTGAAGATGTGGTTGTGTTCTGCTTCCAAATTCAAAAGGAATGCGTCTTGGGGTTTGGACTTGAAGCAGCCTCTTCGGGACATGAAGTACTGCTGCTGGCGAATTTTCCCTTGAATATCTCGTCTTTCCCTTTTTCCTTGTACATTATTTTCTTGGGTATGTTTTGGAATAAGAGATGTTTCCTCTGTGATTTCTGGTTTTGAGCTAGTAGGTAATTGCTCTTGAGGGTTTTGAGTTTATTCGAGATTTTTGGTTTTGAAATGATTCAAGAGTAATTTTCTGAAAAGAAATAACGCTTCAATTGACTGATAAACTGAAACCTTAATTATGAATGCAAGCAGTGCAATCATTTTGGAGGAATTACAAATATTACATGAAAAGGGAAATTGCTAAAGGAAATACTAAAAGGAATTTTTTGGGGGAAAGGGTATGACATCTCAGATGTTGAAGGGTTTGAGCCACAGGGCGTGCATTACTACACCTTCTAGCTTGTCTGCATTGATGATTTTGCAGTAACCTCCCAAAATAACTTCTGCTACTAGGTATGGCTCGCCTTTCCCTTTTGCGGAATCAGTCGGAGCAGGTCGGGCAGCAACTCTCACTACCATATCTCCAACTTGGAATGGGTTTGGGCATTGCACCATTATTTTCTTAGATTTCTCATCCTTAACCGTGACAACTTCTAAGCTCTAGATAAAACATTTGAAAGGACCGGCATCCCATTCACATCTCCTAGTGACGGCCGGGTTGATAATCGGATCAAGTCCCCAAGCCTTGGCGGAAGGAGGAGTGACTGGTTGCAAAAAGGGTTGTTCAATAAGACTTACTTGGGTTCGGAATCTTCGAATATACGTCGACGGGCTCTCTCCAGGTAGTTGAGTCACATTAGCAAGTTGTTGATACGGCAACAAATAATCTTAGGGGTTGGACGGCTCGTTGGAAATCCTTTCAGGTATAGACACTGGCAAAGGACACACTCCTAGCTTTGTTTTATTGTCATGCACCCACGAACGGCCCAGGATTATATCATAATTCGTGTATTCCTTAACAATATGAAACTTGCCGCGTGTTAGAGCATCTCCTATCTTGATTTAGAGATTAATGTACCCGTAAGCATTTTTTGATTCTCCTTATGCGCTTTTAATCACAGTCGGGTAGTGAACATCTTCCTGCTTTTAAATCCCTGCAGCTCTCAGAGTTTTGACGGTAACAACGTTGAAGTCAGAGGCTGCATCAATCAGCGTGCTATCAAACTCTACGTTCTTCAGGTGGGCAGTGGTCAGCAGTCCCCAGTTGCATTTTCTAATAGCACCTTCTAAGGGAAGTTGGGGCTTGGGAGTGACTTCTCCAACTGAAAACAGCCGCTTGCCCGACACAATGCGATTGAGAGCTGCAAATATATCTTGACACTGTGCTTTGGAGAAGTAAAGAATTTCGCATACACGCTCCATCATGGATTGTATGGCTTTGTGAACAGAGTCCCCAGAAAGTGTGCAGCTTCTGACTGGAAGAGGGTCTATGTGAACTCCTTTAGTGCCTAGTTGAAATTCTCCTGCATCCACCTTCTCTTTGAATAAGCGTTTCAATTTGTTGCACTCATTAGTTGGGTGATTGACGAATATATGGTAACGACAATACTTGGGATTTGCCATTTCTTCCTCAGTTGGCGGGCGTCTGACGGGAGGTAGTTTGATGGCATCATATTGAATCCACGCTTCCAGGAGTTCAATTACTTCCTCAATCGGGAACGGTAAGTTTGGAGCAGCATCTCCGGTTTCTTGTTGTTGTGCAGGAGTCTTAGTTGCGCCTTTCCGGAGCGGAGCCTTCTGGTGCGCTGGTGTTGCACGTTTGGTTTGTTGTTCCGCCGTTGGAGCCTTCCTTTTTCCTCCTTTACTCACCATGCTTACAGAGGGGCCGGTATTATACTATTTGTTAATGAGACGCCTGTTCCCTCGAGTATCTCGTGCATCTTCACTCCTGGATGGTCTGGTTCTTTCCAACAGTGCTGGTGCCGTCGTAGCCGACCGTTTTGCAGCTTCATGGAGTTCAGAAAATGTCTGGAAGCAGTAAAGCGTGATAAATAGGAACCATACCGTTAATGCATGACTCCACCAACTGTTGTTCAGTTACATTTGGGTAGTGACAATCCATTGCTTGAATTCTGTATCTCTTGACATAATCATTGAAACATTCTTCCCAGATATGAAAAGGTGATTTGCTCTGACACGAAGAAATATTTCTTGTAGAAAGCGGTCACCATCTCACACCAGTTGGATATGCTGTTTGGCGCAATGTTGTTGTACCAGGTGTATGCTCTTCTGGTAAGTGACTTTGAAAATTCTTTAAGGCGGAGGACATGATTATATTCGTGCTCTCCTAAAGATTCCAGAAAGCGAGAGATGTGTTCACGAGCATTGTGTTATAGCATAGCTCGGTTGAACCCACCAAGCGTTGGTATATCAAGTTTGGTTGTCATATTTTAGTGAATCAAAACTCATTTAAAGAGTCGCTTGATTATATACTAGAGTCAACTTCGTATAGGTTAGCTTGAAAGTGTTAGGATATTAGACTTACAAGTATTACATGAAAACTTGAAGAATATGAAGAAGTATAGAGCTATAACGAAAAACATCATCCTTTCTCTTGAGGTTAGTAATATTTGACTTGAACTGTTTCATTCCCTAACGTATCTTTCAAGTCGTGCATATTGAAAACATAACCGCGAAGCTGTGTATGATACTCTAGTTAGACATAGTATTAAGGAATACAATATGAGGTTTATTGCTTAACCATTAAAATTTGTATATAAGACATTGATGGACGCATTTATGTGTCTATTTTCATCTCTATTGTGTATATTGTTAGTACCCATTTTTGTACTAATTTTGGTATTTTATCCCTTTGTTGGTGTTTTTGGAGAAATAGGCTTTTGCGGCGAAATTGGCTCGAAAAGTTGTTAAAGGCACCTGGGAGGACATTTGCTATTCGGACTCTCATTTTGGATAAGGGGTAACCCATTTCCAAGCAGCTGCTAAGCACAGATCGGGATTGGATAGGGGGACACCTTCTTCACGGTTTAAAAGGAAAGTTTTGGCGGGAAAAATGGTTTTCACGGACGGATTTTAGGGTTTGAGTTTTGATCGATTTTTATGGAGATTAAAGGGCTGAAATTGATTGGGTTTACTCCTTAGGACTACACAGGCCTGGTAAAGTCTTTGGATTGAACCCAAATTGGCTAGAGATCGAATTAGAGCAAAACAGAGGAGATGGAAGTTTTGGGTCTTTGATGAATTATTTTAGGAATTTCAGGGAGACTAAAGGCAAGATTTTCTTCCCAAAGCTTGATATATATCTAAGGAAGAGTTTAGAATCAAAAGGAAAGCTCAGATACGCGTAGAAATCCTAAAACAAGAAATTGCCGCAACTTTGCAGTGAAGAAAAAGGAAGAGATTTTGGAAGATTTTGGAGAGTTTTAATCGCTATTTTTGATATAAATAGGTTGGTTGGGTCATATAGAAGGGGTGTCAAAAGTTAGGAGAAGTTTAAAATACCACAGAGCCGAGAAATCAAAGTTGAAGAAAACTGGCTGCTGCTACTGAAGAACACGAAGAAATTCGACCCACACCAAACCGTCGTAGAAGCAGTCTTATGTTCAACTACAGAAAGCTGTTATCGTTTTTCACTGTCGTTACTTAATACTTTCAGCGACCATTACTTTCCTTACAAAAAGCTTTCTGTAACTACAGCTCGTCCTTCTTAATAAAAACACCTTATTTGAGCAATGAAATCAACGTTTGAGCATATTTCTACTATGAGGAGCTAAACCCCTTAGCCAAGGCGACGGAGGAAGCCATTGTTCCATGAAAAGTGGTATAATTCTATTTTAATTATTTTTGCAATTTTTTATATGATTATTTGCATAAAACTAATATAGGAAAATTGATTTTTATTGAGTAGTTGTGAATTGTTTTGATGGAACATGCTTAGTTTTAAACTTTTGATGTTTCATGCTTGATGTTTACAATTGTTACTTCAAAAATCTATTAGAGGCAATAAATTAGAATCACTTTAAAAGAAAGAATTGCATGAATATTGATTAGACTATATCACTTAATTGGTTAATGGTGGAATCCAAAGTCTCGGTGTCTTTTTATAATTTGATACAATTTTATTTTATTTAATTTAAGTCTAAAAAATCCTTCACAAGTTCGAGAAACGAATCTTTTTACCACTATCTATAAATTACATCAGACATCGACATGATCATATGAATGCTATTGTGATTATGTATGGGTATGAGTGAAGATTTCATCCTAGGAAACAATGTTTTACATTCGTTTAAAGGAGGTAAGTTCATAAACTCGTTTTGTGAATCGAAAGGGAAATCGCTAGGCTTATTGGTATTGTTTTTCATTGCAAATCTATTTTGAATTACCAATATGTGTGTTTAGTATAAACGCTCATAAACTTGTTTATGTATCTTGGTAAAACTATTCACAAGGCCTGACTTATGTATTGGTATGACTTTTATTAGTGAAACCGATCTTAAGTAATCACTCAAGATGGTATTATCGATGCCTTGTAAATAACAACTTTTATCTAGCCATTGGGGAACCGATCCTAGTAAGAGGTGCAACAAATTTACAAGAGGGGAATCGATCCTTGTAAGAGGTGCAACACGTTTTTAGTAGATGGGGGAACCGATCCTATGAACATGTGCAACAAGTTTGTAGTTTTGGGGGAACCGATCCTATGGAAATGTGCAACCGAATACAGGTAGTTACCATAAGTTGTGGGGAACCGATCCTAGTACCTAGTAAACCGAGTTTTGGTAACTAGCGTGACTATGCACAGTACTCACATGGAGGTAGAACCGAAACTTGTTTAGGTAGAACCGTTAAACCCATGATTGGTGATTTAATAGGATAATCAATCACATTGTTCTTGGAATTCAGACGAACCAATTCTAAACTTGTTTGAAAGTGTGGAAAATCGTTTCCGAGATTGTAAGTATGGAAAAGGACTTGCAAAGTAAAGATGTCGACATACTTTGAACATGTGCAGTAACTCTTATCTTTAATTGTTCAAAGATATTCCTTAATAGCTAAAGGAGAACCCATGATCGAAATAAATTGAGAATCTTTTAATTAAGGTTTCTTAGTTTTTATATGCTATTTAATTTCCAGCAATTAAATGCATATCTTTAGAAAATAATAATTAGTAATGTGCATTTACTGATTATATATTTTTCTATTGGGATTTCGGTCACTATTTGGACAGTGCATTTCCAGGAGTTATGAAAACCGATTTTGTGTTTATTGCATATCTTTGAGAATATTCGGTTTTGGAAATTCCTTGGTGTCCAAACTTCCTTGTCTATAAATACTGAAGTTTGCATTCCTAGCAAACTAATCCTAAGAGCCAGCAAAACTACCTCAGTTGTGTTGTTACTGGTGGAGCCGCCTATTCGGAGAGGAAAGTAACCTAATTAGGCGAAATCTCTTACGGCCGCTCAGTTTAAAGACTTCTTTGGGATTGAGAAGCTCTATTAGTACCGTTGGTGGGAAACTAGATAATTGCAGTTTATTTTAGTTTTCGATTGATTTGATTGACTAACGGTTGTTGAACTTTGATTGCACCTAGTTTGTTTATGCTTGAGAATCTTCTCTTCTGATATAAGATTCACTCAAACTAGATCGAAGTTTCGACGGGAATCTTTATACTGTTTGTAGATCTAAACACGTCTTGTGATAATCCAACGTTAATAGACTCCGTTCTGTGTGTGATTGATCACAAGAGATTCAAGTTGATTGTGTGCAGGTGCTAATTGAAGATCAAAGAAGATTTGAAGACAAAAAGACTTTTTAGGTTCATAATCTTTGGTGTGCACAATACTTGTTTCGGCTGGAAAGGGATCCAACTATAATCGGTTTATCCTCGTGATAGATTGGATTGATTAGTTGAAGATCGGCATCAATACACTTCTTTGTGATTAATAGTATTGATTGCATAGTCTAACAATTACTTCGGTAGTTGTTGAGAGATTGATCTAAGGACCCGACAAAGGAGTTTATTGGTTAAACGGAAGTGCCTTTGTCAAACTCATATCACTTTGTTTGAAAAGAGTTGTTACCGAACAGATTTGTTGTTCCTTTACTGTTTGGAATACGAACCAAAGGAATTGTTCCAAGTGCGTGACTTACTGCAAGTTGGAGGCGCAGGGATAAAAGGAAACTAGGTGAACTATAGGTTTAGTTGCTTGGTCTCAACTATACGAAGTTGGTTTGATTTTGTATAGAGGCTTAATTCTGAGAGTATTCAATTCTAGACTAGGTCCCGGGGTTTTTCTGTATTTGCGGTTTCCTCGTTAACAAAATCTTGTTGTGTCTTTTACTTTTCTATTTCTGCAACTATAATTGTTTTATTATAATTAGAAGTAAAATACACAAACGTTAATTCCTATTTTACTTGATAGACAATCCTTAGAGTTTGGTTAAGTCCGAACCTATTATCAAGTAAACATACTTCGTTGTTGTATTGTCTCGATCTCGTATCCATAGACGATCACACGAAGTGTGAACCGATTAGTTGTATTGTCTCAACTCAGTCCATAGACAATCACTTTTGGAAAAGGACTTATAGGTGGAAAAGTTTTAGATTGAGGTATATTTGGTTACCCTCGTCTTTTCAATTGGTATCAGAGCAGGCAAACACGAAAAGATCTAACAATCTGTGTTTGGTGCGATCCAACCTATAAGGCTTGAATCTAAAAATTGTTTTTATACAACCTGATAATGATTCAGTTAACGTAAAGCAAGGTATCAATAGTTTTGAATTAACACTTGATGATGGCATCTACGAATCAATATCTGAAGAAATCATCACTAGAGATTCTACTAGACAAGTTAATCTTGTTAATTATGTAGAAACCGATGACAACTGGAAAATTTGTCTAGAAGAAAGGATGGATGAAATTTCCGATGATGATGACTCAGATTTTGAACGAGAAGTAGAAGAGGATATCTCAGAATACTCTAGACTACTGAATCCTTTGAAAAATAAAAAACTGAGTTCTTCAGATTTCGTTGGTCTTATGACTCCTCTTTGTCATGAGAACAAGAAATTGAAGAAGGTGTTTCAAGGATATTATATTGGTTACCAAATCAGTGATTCTCTTCTTAAAGATCGTACAGACGAGCTAAATTCTAAGAAATTAGAATGTGAAAATCTTCGTAGAGATCTCTTTTTGTCGAAAAAGAAACTTGCTGAATCTGAAGCAAAGGTTAATTCTTAACCAAAGAGTTTTGAAGAGAAAGAAGGTGTATATCTCTCACGAGAAAAACACCTTAAGGCTAATCTAGCTGGTGCTCTTGATAAAATCAAGACATTGGAAGAAGAAATTTTGGACCTTAAAAAGTTCAATGTTAGCTCAAACAATTTAACTTTAATGTTAGAAGCAAGTAGAAATCATCGTGATACACGAGGATTTGGCTATAAGGGAATAGATGCTTCAAATATTAACAAAGAGGTAAAATTTGTTAAAGCTACAAATTCTTCTCAACCATAGGCCTCCACTGATGTCAAAAATGATATTATTTCTTGTAAAGAAGTAAAGCCAGTCAAGCCTAAGAATTCTATTCAACCTGCAGCAATCAAATAGAGCACTTTTGCTAATGTCAAGAAAACAACAACGTTGAAAAGGACTTATAGGTGGAAAAGTTTTAGATTGAGGTATATTTGGGTACCCTCATCTTTTCACATCTTATATTCTTGACGAAAGTCAAAAGATGATCATGTGAAAATCGCCTGGTAACATCTTACATGATTTGTGTGAGACAGTCATTTTATGTAGACTCAGAATGTTTCATATTGATCATTCGATCACTTGAAAATTGCTTTGAAGCTAATAGTTTGTGTGAGACAGCTATTGTCGTCTTTTAATAATGTTTCAATGGTTGAAATGAGAGTTTAGAACAATTGGATATAAGCACAGTATGCGTACTTGCATATGTGTAATCCAAGTCCGGGAACCATGGTATGCATACCCGTATGCGTACTGATTGGTTTAGTTAAGGTCCGGGAACCAAGTACGTATACCGGTACGCGTAGTGGCGTGAGGTTCAAATTCCGGGACCTTACTGAGTTTGATGGTATGCGTACCAGTTCGCGTACTGGCGAATCCAAACTTAGTCCGGCCACTTAGGTATGCATACCCGTTCGCATACTTGAGTTGGATATGTTATAAAATCGGTTTGTTCATGAACAAAAACATTTATATAATAAGGAATGCAATCTTTTACAAACCGTGGCTATAATGTTCATGAATTGATTCGAGTGAAAATCGATTTTGCTTCAATTGTGTCTTGTATACTTCTATGAGAATATAAACAATTGAACAACTCTAGAACTAGTTTCATTTGAGTCATTTGAACTAGTTATGGTTAAGATGGATATGGTTGATATGAAAGTGTTCATATGGCTAACTTCGGTTAACTATTGTTGAGCCAACAAAGGTGTACACGTTTAGGTACGGTTACCCATATCTAAATGAAGTCACTTTTCATTTGTGTGTAACAAGCTAACTTCGATCTAACGTTGAAAAATATTAGCTTGAGTCTAATCAGGTTTTCATCTAACGGTGAATATTGAATGCTTTGTTACCAAGGTAACATTGATTGCAAACCCTGATTTGAAGACTATATAAAGGAGAAATCTAGCAACTGGGAAACCTAATCCCCACACCTCATGTGTGATACTAGTTGTGACTAGAGTCGATTCTCCTTTAACCTTAGGTTTTCTCCAAAACCTCGTAGGTTAATGACTTGAAGACTTCATTGGGATTGTGAAGCCAGACCCAACTATTTTCTCTGTAGTTGCGTGTTCTGATCTTGTTGTTTTCTATCGTGATTGAGTACTATCTTCTCTAAGATTGGTTCGAGATTTAATCTCCGATAGGCAAGATAAAAAGTAGTTACAAATATCTTCGTCTCATCGTTTGTGATTCCACAATATCTTGTTTCGCTTCCATACGATTAAGATTATTGTGAGGTGATTGATATTTCTAGGCCGTTCTTTGGGAATATAAGTCCGGTATATCAATTGGTTCCTGTTCACTTTGATTTATCAAAAGACAGAACAAAACTCATTGGTTTATCTGTGGGCGGGAGACAAATTTATCTATTCAATAGACTTTTTTGTGTGGGACAGATTGGTTTATCAAGTCTTCGACTTTGGGTCGTATCAACTCTTAGTTGTGGGTGAGATCAGCTAAGGAATCAAGTGCGTAGAGTCCTTCTGGGTTTAAAAAACCTAAGGAGCACAACTGTACCTTAATCAGTGAGAAATTGGTTAGGGATCAACTACATTCCAGTCTTAAGTTAACTTGGAGTAGGCTAGTGTCTGTAGCGGCTTAATACAGTGTGGTGTTCAAATCTGGACTAGGTCCCGGGGTTTTTATACATTTGCGGTTTCCTCGTTAACAAAATTTATGGTGTCTGTGTTATTTATTTTCCGCATTATATTATTTTTATATAATTGAAATATCACAGGTTGTGCGTAAGTTCAATCAATTGGGAATCCAACCTTTGGTTGTTGATTAAATTGATTGACACTTGGATATTGGTTTTTAATACCGTCTAAGTTATTTTTTATATCTCAGGCTCGCAAATTCCTATTTGTTTGATTGCGGATTGAATTGAGAATTTGAGATATAACTCTTTGATATACTTTTCTTAAGATTGAGTCTGACTGTCTAGCTGATTCTCTTGAAAGTATATTGGAGTTCGTCCATACAGATTGCTAAGCGAAATATTGGGTGTGGTTGTTGTACCCATGATTTTTCACCATCTACAAGAGCAGATTCACAAAAAGCAGAAAACACAAGTCTTTTTAAAGCAGCATCATAGAATTCAATCTCTTTCACCTATAAAAAAAATCGTGTTCTTATCCGTTTCTAATAAAAATATATACCATCTTCATAAAATATTGTATAAACATATTTTTTTTCAAGAAGAGCTCATAATTTTGTCCATTTTTTAATTTCTTTTTTATTATTAACGTGGTACATCTATCTCTATCAAATGGACGCCTTGTGTTGATGGTGAGTGTTTGACAAGGATATAAATTGTAAAATTGCTCTGCTCTTGTTGCAGAAGTGTAATGTATCCCTGACCCAGCATCAGGATTAAGGATTTGTATTTACAACTTATATTCCGCAAGAGAATCAGTAATGCATATCCAACCTTCGGTTCAACCGTCGCATAACATACGTATATAAATGAGCAGAGTATTTCATTATTGATACTCTATCATATTGGTTAGACAAGCGCCTAGACGAATTGACCGCTAGGATAGAGCAATATTGTCCTCAGGTTTCCACTGATACTGGTGGCAACTACCCTTCAGATAGTCCATGCCTGTACAAAATATATATATGCTACTAGAAGTATTATATTAATACATAGCCATATCAAGTATTGTCTCAAGTCGCAAACTCTCACGGCCGAGTTCCTTGATGAACATACTATAGCGGCGCTATCGTATTCAAATTGGTACTGAAATAAAATCATTCTTTAAATCTAGGTCTAGCATGTTGCCATGGACCCAAACTCTACATCGTAGCTATATGATGATCAAATCGTGATCGATGGCCAAATAATTTCGGCACATTGGCTAGGCATAGTCAAGCCCATAGCATATACTGCGTATCTCATAATACCTTAGATAACTATAGCTAAAGCCATAATACAACTATTGCAGCTTACAACGCTTCATCTAAGATAAAAATGGGCTAATGGATCGGAAGAAATCATCTCAAAACAATTGACTAAGTCTATAACACAACTTGGAAAAATATGGCCTATGGCATATCCGCCATTGCGCCACAGCATAGGCTGTGACACTATCGTGAGCGCTATTCACGGCCTTGGCAGCTTAGGCCAAGGACGTATCAACTAGCCGTGCGTCATTCTCGGACTTGGAAGCTTAGGCCAAGGCCGTAGCGACTAGCCGTACGTCATTCTCGGCCTTGGAAGCTTGGACCAAGGCCGTAGCACCTAGCCGTGCGTCATTCCCGTCCTTGGCAGCTTAGGCCTAGGCCGTAGCACCTAGCCACCCGTCATTCTCGGCCTTGGAAGCTTAGGCCAAGGCCATAACACCTAGCCGCGCGTCATTACTGGCCTTGGCATCTTAGGCCAATGCAATGGCACCATGCCATGTGCAATTCTCGGCCATCACAGCTTAGGCCAAGGCTATAACACTATGTCGTGCGCCATTCTTGGCCATCACAGCTTAGGCCAAGGCTATGGCACTATGTCGCGTTCCTTTCTCGGCCAATATAGCTTCGGCCAAGGCCATGGCAAGACTATGTGCACTATTTTTGGCCATGACATCTTATGCCACAACAAGGCACGATTGCGCCCTAATCCCATGAATGGCTTTGGCTAAGGTTTTTAACACATCCATAAGACATATGGCATATCAATGGCTACGATTTAGTCTAAGTAAGATGATATCTATGGTTCACCAAAAACACCTAAAGAAATATCAAAATATATCACATGGGGGATTCTTCATGGGGTATTGGTCTGGTGGTCTACGACAACATGCGGCGTGGCAACACCCCATGTGAAAAGTTAGAGTAGTGATGACGGTTGCAAACGGTTGAAGAGATCATGCATTCGTGAGAAGAGGAGTTTCCAGAAACTTCCCTAGTTTATCTCGCATGATACCCATCATCTTCATATTCTCCATCTCTCCACAACCTCATTACCTCCACTACGCACGAGATTGGCATTGTGTATTCTAATCTAATATAAATAGGCCACTTAGCCTATTCAAAAAGGGCAGAACAAGCTTTCATACCAAAAATCTCTGTATTCTTCCTAGTTTTCAATACTGAAAAGACGAGGGTACCAAAATACACCAAAATCTTTTTGTTTCAACCTATAAGTCCTCTAACCAAGTGTGATCGTCTATGGACAAAGTCGAGACAATACAACAACTTCGGTATTCACACTTTGTGTGATCCTCTATGGATACGAGATCGAGACAATACAACAACAAAGTGTTACTTGATAATAGGTTCGGACTTAACCAAACTCTATAGGATCACTATCAAGTAATGCAGAGTTAACGTAAACTGCAATTTACTTTGATTATAATAAAACAATTATAAAGCGTAAAAGTAAAGTAAATGGCACAACAAGATTTTGTTAATGAGGAAAATGCATATGCAGAAAAATTCCAGGACCTAGTCTAGTTTTGAATACTCTCAGAATTAAGCTGTTATACAAAATCTAAACCAACTTCGTATAGTTTATACCAAGCAGACTACCCCTAGCTACTTAGTTCCCTCAGTATCCATGCGCCTTCGACTTCTAGAGTGACGCACGTGAATATCAAGTCCTTTTGATCGTATTCCAAACAACAAAAGAAGAATCTGTTTGGAAACCACTCTAATCAATCTTTGTTAAAAGATATAGATGAGTTGTTGACAAAGGCTCTTATGTTAAATCTAATAAACTCCTTTGTCTGGTTAGATCAATCTAACTTTAACTACCAAAATAGTCAAGTATAGATTCGCACTCAATTAAAATAAATCTAAAAGAGATTTATTGAGAATGCCTATCTCACGCAACTAATCAATCGAATAAATGTGATTCTAGTTGGATCCTATCCGATCAAGGTTTGTGCATACAATTCACAAGATATGAAAACCAATAAGAAATATTCTTCGTCTTAAATCTTCTTTAATCTTCAATAAAACTGCACAACACCACTTGAATCTCTTGTGATCAATCACGCACAGAACGGAGTCTCTTAACAATGGATTATCACAAGATGTCTTTAGATCTAACAACAGTTCTAAATATCCCGTCGATACTTGATCTAGTTTGAGTGAATCTTATATCAGAAGAGAAGATTCTCAAGAATAAACAAACTAGGTGCAATCAAAGTTTCAACAACCGTTAGTCAATCAAATCAATTGAAAACTAATAACGCTGCAATTATCTAGTTTCCCACCAACGGTATTCGTAGAGATTCATGATCCCACAGAAATCTTTAAACGAGCGGTCGTAAGAGATTTCACCTAATTAGGATACTTTCCTCTTCGAATAGACGGCTCTACCAGAAACAACAACAAATGAAGTTTGCCTGGCTCTTAGGATAGTTTGCTAGAAATGCAAACTAAGGTATTTATACACCAAAAATCTAATAAATGCTTGTCCAATATTTCCGAAATCTCTCAATAGAAAATCTCAAATTATTTAATGCACATTACTAATTTTCATTCTCTAGAGATATGCATTTAATTGCTGGTAATTAATATATATAAAACCAAAAACCTTAATTAAAAGATTATTAATTTATCTCGGCACATGATCTCCTTGAGTACTAAGGAATATCTTTGAAAAATAAATGATCAGAGTTATTGTACGTGTTCAAAGTATGTTGGCATCTTTTCTCTGCAAATCCTTATTTCATACTTACATGGATTTGCATTCTTGGAATCAGTTATACCACACTTCCAAAAAAGTTTAGAATTGGTTCACCTATATTCCAACACTACTATGTGATTGATCAAATACCAAATCACATACATGGGTTCAATCGGTTCTACCAATCACTAGGATCAGTTATACCTAATTATGAAAATACTTGTGATCGGTCACACCAATCACAAGGATCGGTTACACCAGTTACAAAGATCGGTTCCATCTACACATGGTATTACTTGTGATCGGTCACACCAGTTACCAGGACCGGTTACACTAATTACAAGGATCGATTACACATACTCATGATCGGTCACACCAATTACTAGGATCAGTCACGCCAATTACAAGGATCGATCGTACCATCACATGGTGATTACTTAGGATCGGTTACACCAATTAATAAAAACCAGTCATACCAAATCATAAGTCAGGCATTATGATTAGTTATACCAAGATACATAACCTAAGTTAAGATCGGTTCTACCATCTGACACATATTGGTCATCCAAAGATTTGCAATGAATAGCCAGACCAATAAGCCTAAAGATTTCTTTTTCGATTCACGAAACAAGTTCATGAATGTACTTCCTTTAAAAAAAATGTAAAACATTGTTTCCTAGGATGAAATATTTACCATAACCCATTCACATAATCATAACAGTATATACAAGATTATGTCGATGTCATATCTACAAAGTTCAAAAGATAAGCGTTATACTTCGTAGTCTAATTCCCTAATACCATGATCATACAATTATGACCATGTCACATCACTAGAGTATTTATACAATATGTGCAGTATATACAGCTTTACAATTATGTTTTCAATATAGCACGCCTTGAAAGATACGTTAGGAATGAAACAATTAAAGTCAATATT
The DNA here is from genome assembly GCA_023531105.1 of Papaver atlanticum. Lineage (NCBI taxonomy): Eukaryota > Viridiplantae > Streptophyta > Magnoliopsida > Ranunculales > Papaveraceae > Papaver > Papaver atlanticum. Next base: position 1,972,421 of record JAJJMB010002379.1, on the reverse strand, counting down.
ACTAACCTCAAGAGGAAGGATAATGTCGTCGTTGTAGTTCATTACTTCTACACATTCTTCAGGTCTTTGGAGTAATACTTGTATGTCTCAACATTCCTAGACTTTCTAGTCTAACCTAAACGAAGTTGACTCTAGTATTTAATCAAGCGACTTTAGATGAGTTTTGACACACTAAAATATGACAACCAAAATTTACATACCAACGGTTAGTGAGTTCAACCGAGCTATGCTTTAACAATCTCCCCCTTTGTAAATTTTAGTGATAAAACTCTTATTACATATGGATAAACAAATTACAAAAGAATTCATTTTCCATACGCTTGATTCAAAGTTTCAACATCATAATAACCTGCATATATATTCAATCAATAAATGCCGCTGTTGACATTTGAATAACAAAAGCTTTTACTCCCCCTAAAGGTAAGATAGGTAAATATTCAATCCGAACATCTTCGTTATTCCCCTTTTTGTAGTCAGAAATACTACAACAACAATATGATATGTTTCTCCCCTTAGTCAATGCTTTACTCTTTCGTTAGATATAACGTTTAAGCACAATTGTCCTTTCCTTAGTGATTGCAATCACTTGTTTACTCCATATATTTCTCCCCCTTTTTGTCACAAAATAACAAAGGTTCGAGCAAATAAAGGACAAACCGAAAGAATCTTACAAATCTAAAAGACTTGTAAACAACCTATAAGAGTTAAGCACGAAGGTTTCACATACCACTTTAGATAACTAATATTAAAACCGAAACTACAAGTAATTTAGTTTTAATATGTTATCAAGGAAACAATTTCCCAAAGAAATTTTCCCTAATAGTTTAACAAATCGACTAAGAAACTTAATTCCCTTGTTAAACCGATTGCGTATGCACAATCGCTAATTTCGATAAGACCAAAATAAAGATCAGAATTAACTTTATTTCTCTCATCAGGCTCTAATTATTCAGACAATAACTTAGACCTTTCTCTTTAGACAAGACAAACACTAGGTTAGTTAACTAGTTTTTCTTGTCAAGGCATTCGATTAGACTTGAATAACCAAATCCTCCAATTTGATAAGTCTAACTAAGATCAGAATTAACTTAGTTTCTCTTATCCGGAATCAACTTGGACTAAACAAATGATCCTGTATTTTGTTAATCCATAAACAAACATACACATAAATTGACTTGAACGATTATTTTCTTAACCGGAAGCAATTGAAACAAAGATACACATTATAGTACTGCAATTGCACCGAATTTCGTTAAGCAAAAATAGTTGATACCCAACAATAAAGAAGATACCAAAAAATAATCCAAATAAATTGACACGGTTTTTCTTAACCAGAAATAATTGAATCAAACACACACATCCATACACAATATAATGGAACAATCAATTGTACCGAAATTTTGTTAAGAAAAAGAAAAATATGTGCAATATAAACAAGCTTTTCTTAAACAGGAAAACGATTAACTAACAAATTCGTTACCTTAGATTCCGCAGCCTCTTCTCCCCAGAAAGATATATCATTAAGCGCAAGTTCAAATAAGAACTCTCCCTAGTGTGTTGTCATCCTCTCACAAGAATAAAAAACAACAACAAAAGAAACCTTTACCAGAGAAAGGTTGAAACGGTTTTAACTAATGCGTGCCAATAGCAAAAGTTAAAAACCTGAAACACATATGTTATGCTAAACACAAGTCATGTAAACATAAATTGATTCCACATATTGTGACTTTTCACATATGAGTTTCAATCGGAACACCTTATGATCCTTTGATAAATCCTACCAACATGGGCTAGAACATAATCCCTCTAAATAAAAAAGCCACACAAACCATAAGGGTCACATTATATGAGATCGAATATTAAGGTTAATGAAAACCGAAATCATACATCCCATAAACCGAATACACATAGCAAAAAAATAAACATTCATTCACAAGCTATGTAATCGGTAACTATGATAGTTTTATTCAAAAATAGACCTTATACAATAATCGAAGTAAATCAAAACATTGATGTCTATTTTTCGGATCAACAGACTAAATCTAAAATCAAATTTCTTGAGATCTCTTTCGCTTGATGGGAATAATTCTCCGAATTCCTTGAAGAGATCCTTTATTGAAGAATAATTCCTCAACCTTGAGTAAGTTAGGTTCTCCTTCGTTTACTCTTTTCAAAAGTAATTCTTGCTGCTTGACAAGGTGAGCTTGAACAAGTAGAGATTTCTCAAGAGAATGCTTCAACATCAAAACCTCTAATTTTGTTTCTGCATAAGTTCGTGCCATTTTGTAAAACTCTTTCTCATAATCGATCATGGAATATGAAAGGTTGATATGATTGCAAGAGGTGGTTCCTATTCCATTGGAGTTATAAGAACCTGGAAGGATCACATGCCATTTTTTAAGCGTATCTTTCCGAAACCCTTGCAGAGAGCTTTGCATGGTAATCTGTATTGTACATAATTCTTATTCCAGAGGAGTAGACAAGATTTTCCTCCTTAAAAGACAAAGATTACCGAAACTTATATACCAATAGTTTCCAAAGACTTGGTCACCAATTATGGAAATCAAAAATATTCTCCTTTAATATAAAAGAACAAAAAATTTCAATATTAAAGGTTTTAAGAAAGTGCCTTCTTGTGAATATTTCCATAGATCTCGCAAGTTTTAGACTATTGTGTTATATGCACTGAACTCACCAAACATAGTTTGAGCACTTCATGAGTCAGTATATTCAAACAAGATACTAAGTATCTAGTTGAGACAGATTATTCTCTTCAACAGTCGTAGAGAGTCTTCCTTTATCTGTTCTCTTAGGAATCTCATTCCTTTTATAAGACAGACCAAACTTATCATAGAAATGACTATCATCAAGATATGTAGGTATTACCTTATGTGTTGATGAACTGGATAATTTTTCATATTCCTTTTTGTATAGTTCCACCGTCTTCTTTGGTACCTATTTCCATGAGTTACTAGTCATTCGATCCTCTTTCCTCTAGTGATGTACTACTCTTGTAGATCTCTTTTTAGGATTCTTATGATAACTCTTTGATCTGAGAAAATCAGAGTTATGTATGATTTTTTTCGAAAAAGATCTCAAGTTACAACCTTGACTAGAAGTTGTTTTCTCAGAGTTTGAATAAGGTGAATATTGACAATCTCTTATAACATGACCTTTAATTCCACAATGAAAACACCTTCTGTAATGATGTTTATGAAGTTGTGGAAAACTCTGATGTGAGTAGTTCACCTTAGGATTATCAGAGAATACAGACGTTCTTTTAGAAGATGAAATTTTCTTTCGAGAGCCTTCAATGTCATCCTTTTTTCTTTTTGAGGGAAAGATCAAATCATTTTTATGGATTTATTTGGGGAGGATGTAACCAGCTGATTTTTTGACATTAACGAACGCATTTCATCTTTTATCCTATTGACACATTCTGAAACTGTCTTTATCTCATAATCATATGAGATTTTTAAGGCATTGTATTCGTCTGCTGCTGTTTTTCTTAGGATCTCAGTCCTCTTTTCTTGAAAAATGTTTTTTCTTAGTTTATCTTCCAAGGATTGGATCTTTGAAGAAGATACGATCTTGAGAGAATCTATTTCAGCTTTCAGAGTAGTTAGATCAAGAACGAGTTAATCATTCTTAGCTTTCATGTGACACAATTCTTTAAGAAGCTTTCCTTCTCTCCTTAGTGCAAGAGTGAGTTTGGTTGCACATGAGAGAAATTCTTTACTTAGTTCATTTAGCTGAGATGTATGTTTTTATATTCACACAATCAATATCTTCTTTATCATTATGAAGAGATTTTCCAGAATCTGAATCATTGATTGTGAATACAGGGCTTAACTTAACCTCTTCTTGAGAACATACATAGATATTTTCAGAAGAGCAAGTAGAACTTTTGGAAGAAGCCCCTTTTAAACATTTGCTAAAATAAACCCATAGAGAGATTTTCCCAAATCTTGAGATACGTTAACTGAGTCTATTTTCGGCTTTACCTTACCTTTCTGTAGACTCGTTTCTTATAGGTTGGATCGCACCAAACACAGATTGTTAGATCTTTTCGTGTTTGCCTGCTCTGATACCAATTGAAAAGACGAGGGTACCAGATACACCACAATCTTTTGGTTTCAACCTATAAGTCCTCTTACCATGTGTGATTGTCTATGGACAAAGTCGAGATAATACAACAACTTCGGTATTCACACTTTGTGTGATCGTCTATGAATACGAGATCGAGACAATACAACAACAAAATGTGTTACTTGATAATAGGTTCGGACTTAACCAAACTCTATAGGATCACTATCAAGTAATGTGTAGTTAACTTAAAGTGCAATTTACTTTAATTATAATAAAACAATTATAATGCGGAAAAGTAAAGTAAGTGGGACAGCAAGATTTTGTTAACGAGGAAACTGCAAATGCAGAAAAAACCTGGGACCTAGTCCATTTTTGAATACTCTCAAAATTAAGCCGATATACAAAATCTAAACCAACTTCGTATAGTTGAGACCAAGCAGACTACCCCTAGCAACTTAGTTCCCTCAGTATCCCTGCGCCTTCGACTTCTAGAGTCACGCACGTGAACAACAAGTCCTTTGGATCGTATTTCAAACAGCTAGGGAAGAATCTATTTGGAAACCACTCTAATCAATCTTTGCTACAAGATATAGATGAGTTTTTGACAAAGGCTCTTATGTTTAATCTAATAAACTCCTTTATCTGGTTAGATCAATCTAACTTTAACTACCGAAATAGTCAAGTATAGATTCGCACTAAATCAAAATAAATCTCAAAGAGATATATTGAGAATGCCGACCTCACGCAACCAATCAATCGAATACATCTGATTCTAGTTGGATCCCAGCCGATCAAGGTTTGTGCACACAATTCACAAGATACGAGAACCAATACGAAATCTTTTTCATCTTCAAATCTTCTTTAATCTTCAATAAACCTGAACAACACCACTTGAATCTCTTGTGATCAATCACGCACAAAACAGAGTTTGTTAATAATGGATTATCACAAGATGTCTTTAGATCTAACAACAGTTCTAAAGATCCCGTTGATACTTCGATCTAGTTTGAGTGAATCTTAAATTAGAAGAGAAGATTCTCAAGAATAAAATAACTAGGTGCAATCAAAGTTTCAACAACCGTTAGTCAATCAAATCAATCGAAAACTAATAACACTGCAATTATCTAGTTTCCCACCAACGGTACTCGTAGAGCTTATTGATCCCACAGAAGTCTTTAAACGAGCGGTCGTAACAGATTTCACCTAATTAGGATACTTTCCTCTCCGAATAGACGGCTTCACTAGAAAGAACAACAAATGAAGTTTGCTTGGCTCTTAGGATAGTTTGCTAGAAATGCAAACTTAAGTATTTATAGACCAAGGATGTTTAAACACCAAGGAATTTCCAAAACCGAAAATATTCTCAAGATATACAATGAATGGCAACATTCGGTTTTCATAATTCCAATAAATGCTTGTCCAATATTTCCTAAATCTCTCAATAGAAAATCTCAAATTATTTAATGCACATTACTAATTTTCATTCTCTAGAGATATGCATTTAATTGTTGGTAATTAAAGCATATAAAACCAAAAACCTTAATTAAAAGATTCTTAATTTATCTCGGCACATGATCTCCTTGAGTACTAAGGAATATCTTTGAAAAATAAATGATAAGATTTACTATACGTGTTCAAAGTATGTTGACATCTTTTCTCTGCAAATCCTTATTTCATACTTGCATGGATTTGCATTCTTGGAATCAGTTATACCACACTTCCAAACAAGTTTAGAATTGGTTCACCTGTATTCAAAGACTACTATGTGATTGATCAAATACCAAATCACATACATGGGTTCAATCGGTTCTACCAATCACTAGGATCAGTTATACCTAATTATGAAAATACTTGTGATCGGTCACACCAGTCACTAGGATCAGTTACACCAGTTACAAAGATTGGTTCCATCTACACATGGTATTACTTGTGATCGTTCACACCAGTTACCAGGACCAGTTACACCAGTTACCAGGACCGAATATACCAATTACAAGGATCGATTACACATACTCATGATCGGTCAAACTAATTATTAGGATCAGTCACACTAATCACAAGGATCGAGCATACCATCACATGGTGATTACTTTGGATCGGTTACACTAATTAATAAAAACCAGTCATACCAAATCATAAGTCAGGAATTGTGATTAGTTATACCAAGATACATATCATAAGTTAAGATCGGTTCTATCATCTCACACATATTGGTCATCCAAAGATTTGCAATGAATAGCCGTGCCAATAAGCCTAATGATTTACCTTTGGATTCACGAAGCAAGTTCATGAATGTACTTCCTTTAAACAAAGGTAAAAAATTGGTTCCTATGATGAAATCTTCATCATAACCCATTCACATAATCATAACAATATATACAAGATTATGTCGATGTCATATCTACGAAGTTCAAAAGATATGCGTTATACTTCGTAGTCTAATTCCATAATACTATGATCAGACTAATATGACCATGTTACATCACTAGAGTATTTATACAATATGTACAGTATATACAGCTTCGCAGTTATGTTTTCAATATAGCACGACTTGAAAGATACATTAGGAATGATATAATTCAAGTCAATATTACTAACCCCAAGTGGAAGGATGATGTCGTCGTTGTAGTTCGCTACTTCTTCACATTCTTCAGGTCTTCGGAGTAATACTTGTATGTCTCAACATTCCTAGAATTTCTAGTCTAACCTAAACGAAGTTGACTCTAGTATTTAATCAAGTGACTATAGATGAGTTTTGATACTAGAATATGACAACCAAACTTGACATACCAACGCTTGGCGAGTTCAACCGAGCTATGCTATAATAAATACCCAGCATACACACAATTCAATACCATTTCCAATTTCTCAAACTTTTCTGCTTCCTCCCCTAAGATCAACCCATCTTCTTCTCCATCGTGACAGAAGCAGGACAGAAGGGCTACTATCATGGTTTAGGCTTGTCCTGTTCGATATTGATTTTCGAACCTAAAAATAAAGTACCACAGCGGTGCATTTGTTTACCTGGAAGTAATTTTTAGATACTAATAATTGGCGACCACAGACGGAGATCAACCTCTCGGTCACGAAATTAGATTATTAAAACCAGTTCAATCATTAAAACTTAATTTAGGTCTAGCAACCAATCTCAATTCTGGTGTTCCATTCGTTAAGAAGCTTCACCAAAATGCTCTTTCAAGCAGCGCCACTGGAAACGCCTTGGATAACCGAGCACCAGCAAATATACCAGATCATATGAAAGGACCAAAAAGCTTCGCAGAAATACAAGAAGACATAACTAATAATCAGAAGGGCATAATGGATTCTCTCGAGATTCAGATGGAACAACCACCTCTGCAACAACGTAAGTATTATATAGAGCGAGCCGGAAACGCCTCAAAGTTGTCACTGATGTCAATGCCGCCAGGGCCCATGCCCAGAGAGATAAAGGGAAAGTTAGCATAGCCGCTTTAAGGGGATAGCCGACAACAAATCCTAATACTAGTGGAGTCCTACAAAGGCACCTACAAAGATCATGAAAGCAAAGATCCAGACCACGGCGTAGTTCTATTCATACGTCTGCAACAACAAAAAAGGCTTGGCACATCTTCGTTGAAATCGTCATTAAGGGGATCACCTATTCTGCCAACTCAAGCAGTACGAGCCCACGATATCTTCAGATCTACTACAGGAACCAACACGTCAAGAAAGAAGCCCCAAGAAGATGACGGTGCCCGCGTCATTAGACCGGGAAAGAATCCATAACCGAGTTTATTACTTGAGAAGATTTGGAGAGACTACCATAAAATTTCGTAAAAGAAGGATGATCACTTCACCAGCACTGGCAGCCTTACACAGAGGAGATCCGAAAAACCGTTACACGAAAGGACCCACGTCTCTCATGTTTTCTCCACATAATAGAACGGGTAATGCTCAATAACATATCTGTCGATCTCCGGAATTCTTAGGAGGAATATGAGTGTCACCAGATGTTGCGAATCGAAGAGTTCTCCAAATCGCCTACCAGAGGAGGCTACACCGGGTACACGAACAGCACATCGAACAACACCTCCGATCGGTCCCATATGGTCATGCTTCCTACCAGAAATATTTCTTCATTTCCTAGCAATCGCTCTTCCAAGCTTAGGCAGGATGTTTCAGCAAAATAACAAGCATCTCAAACGACTACACTAAGAGATTCATAATTCAATCTCTCGATTGCCACATCCTGAACAAGAAGAAGCAGCAGTTAGTGGAATCATATATTAACAGTATGATTCCTGTGTGCCATACTTTACTCGAAAATTTACATTTTCAAACTTTATCGGAGTTGCACGAAGCGGCCAAACGATTACGCACCACCACTTCAGCATTACTCAAAATAATGAGACCTGCCAAAGACGGAGACACCCGCGGAAATAAGCGCCTAACCAACAAGCAAAATTTGGTTTAGTCATCCAAAGGCGTTGTTACCAACGAAGAACCCAAGAAAAAATCCGCACCTTATCAAGCCGCATGAACCAGCCGCCTCATGTCTGTCTCGGCTCCCGCTCAGAATTCAGCACTGCCTACTCAAGGTTGCGCAACCGCATCAGCCAAAGAAGTCAGGTTCAACATTCCCAGATTTCTCCTCTTCTATTGGAAAAGGTGCTCAAATTTATATAAGTCCGGATACAAGATGAAGCTGTAAAGTTACCTCATATCTGACGCGTGCCCGCGTAGTAAGATTGTTATCTTCATAGGTTCGTCAATTACCCCACCAGTAAATGCAGTGATTTGAAGAGTATCTTCAAAGAAAAAGATATATTCGGGAGAATTACACCTGGGGACTGAAGGGACTCACATGGATCCACTCCTTGACAGAAACTTCACTCTTTCCGGAGAATTTGTAAATCAAACAGTGTAGACTTTGATGGAGTGAATGTGAGAAGTTCTGCACCTATCAAAAAGCCAGCGCAAATATATCTTCATGGCCCTCAACCAAGTTATCATTAGTAAGCGCCTATCCTTTGCCAAAGAAGTCGTAACTCCATACAAGTCTGCCTCTGAGACCGGAATCAACAAGAATGATATGAAGTCCAACTGGGACTTCTTACAACCGCCCGTATCAGGCAAGTTAAAATTGAGAAGATGCTTATCGATGCCGGATCATATGTCAACATCATCATTTTCAAAGCCTTACGATCCACATGGATCTCTTGACACGAATCCGTACATGCACCCGTTATGATTAGAGATCCCGAAGGAAGATCCAGAAATGCCTATGGTCGTATCACCCTTAAGCAAAGTCAACTCCGGCGCACCTCTGCTGCAGAAGTTACCATTAAGGGACCCGCTTAACGATCAACAGTAAAGCATAAGTACCTTTCCTGTGAACGTTCTGTAGCGCTCCAACCAACTAGCAAAGCCGGATTTGATGTTATATGAATCGCGCCTCATAACGGATCTAGATCTGAAGCAAATACCCATGGAGAACATGATCTCATATATCCGACGGTCGTGCGTACAAGTAAGTCATATTCAACAATTTTATTTCCAACCAGCTGCTGCACAATCCGTCAAAGACCGAGGACTTGACCCGGACGATCAATCCCTGTTAGAGCATAGCTCGGTTGAACCCACCAAGCGTTGGTATGTCAAGTTTGGTTGTCATATTTTAGTGAATCAAAACTCATTTAAAGAGTCGCTTGATTATATACTAGAGTCATCTTCGTATAGGTTAGCTTGAAAGTATTAAGATATGAGACTTACAAGTATTACATGAAGACTTGAAGAATGTGAAGAGGCATGGAGCTACAACGACAACATCATCCTTCCTCTTGAGGTTAGTAATATTGGACTTGAACTGTTTCATTCCCTAACGTATCTTTCAAGTCGTGCATATTGAAAACATAACTGCGAAGCTGTGTATGATACTCTAGTTAGACATAGTATTAAGGAATACAATACGAGGTTTATTGCTTAACCATTAAACTTTGTATATAAGACATCGACATGATCATATGAATGCTATTGTGATTATGTATTGGTACGAGTAAAGATTTCATCCTAGGAAACAATGTTTTACATTCGTTTAAAGGAAGTAAGTTCATAAACTCGTTTTGTGAATCGAAAGGGAAATCGCTAGGCTTATTGGTATTGTTATTCATTGCAAATTTATTTTGAATTACCAATATGTGTGTTTAGTATAACCGCTCATAAAATTGTTTATGTATCTTGGTAAAACTATTCACAAGGCCTGACTTATGTATTGGTATGACTTTTATTAGTGAAACCGATCTTAAGTAATCACTCAAGATGGTATGATCGATGCCTTGTAAATAGAACCTTTTATCTAGCAATTGGGGAACCGATCCTAGTAAGAGGTGCAACAAATTTACAAGAGGGGAATCGATCCTTATAAGAGGTGCAACACGTTTTTATTAGATGGGGGGACCGATCCTATGAACATGTGCAACAAGTTTGTAGTTTTGGGGGAACCGATCCTATGGACATGTGCAACCGAATAAATGTAGTTACCATAAGTTGTGGGGAACCGATCCTAGTACCTAGTCAACCGAATTTTGGTATCTAGTGTGACTATGCACAGTACTCACATGGAGGTAGAACCGAACTTGTTTTGGTAGAACCGTAAAACCCATGATTGGTGATTTGATAGGATATACAATCACATAGTTCTTAGAATTCAGACGAACCAATTCTAAACTTGTTTGGAAGTGTGGAAAATCGTTTCCAAGATTGTAAGTATGAAAAAGGACTTGCAAAGTAAAGATGTCGACATACTTTGAATATGTGCAGTAACTCTTATCATTAATTGTTCAAAGATATTCCTTAATAGCTAAAGGAGAATCCCAGGATCGAAATAAATTAAGAATCTTTTAATTAAGGTTTCTTAGTTTTTATATGCTATTTAATTTCCAGCAATTAAATGCATATCTTTAGGAAATAATAATTAGTAATATGCATTTACTGATTATAGATTTTTCTATCGGGATTTTGGTCAATATCTTGACAGTGCATTTCCAGGAGTTATGAAAACCGATTTTGTGTTTATTGCATATCTTTGAGAATATTTGGTTTTAGAAATTCCTTGGTGTCCAAACTTCCTTGTCTATAAATACTTTAGTTTGCATTCCTAGCAAACTAATCCTCAGAGCTAGCAAAACTACCTCAGTTGTGTTGTTACTGGTGGATCCGCCTATTCGGAGAGGAAAATAACCTAATTAGGAGAAATCTCTTACGGCCGCTCAGTTTAAAGACTTCTTTGGGATTGAGAAGCTCTATTAGTACCGTTGGTGGGAAACTAGATAATTGCTGTTTATTTTAGTTTTCGATTGATTTGATTGACTAACGGTGGTTGAACTTTGATTGCACCTAGCTTGTTTATTCTTGAGAATCTTCTCTTATGATATAAGATTCACTCAAACTAGATCGAAGTTTCGACGGGGATCTTTAGACTGTTTATAGATCTAAAGACGTCTTGTGATAATCCAACGTTAACAGACTCCGTTCTGTGTGTGATTGATCACAAGAGATTCAAGTTAATTGTGTGCAGGTGCTGATTGAAGATTAAAGAAGATTTGAAGACAAGAAGACTTTTTGGGTTCATAATCTTTGGTGTCCACAATACTTGTTTCGGCTGGAAAGGGATCCAACTATAATCGGTTTATCCTTGTGATAGATTAGATTGATTAGTTGAGTAGATTGGCATCAATATACTTCTTTGTGATTAATAGTATTGATTGCATAGTCTAACAATTATTTCGGTAGTTGTTGACAGATTGATCTAAGGACCCGGCAAAGGAGTTTATTGGTTAAACGGAAAAGCCTTTGTCAGACTCATATCACGTTGTTTGAAAAGAGTTGTTACCGAATAGATTTGTTGTTCCTTTACTGTTTGGAATACGAACCAAAGGAATTGTTCCAAGTGCGTGACTTATTAACAAGTTGGAGGCGCAGGGATACAGACGGAACTAGGTGAACTATAGGTTTAGTTGTTTGGTCTCAACTATACGAAGTTGGTTTGATTTTGTATTGCGGCTTAATTCTGAGAGTATTCAATTCTGGACAAGGTCCCGGGGTTTTTCTGCATTTGCGGTTTCCTCGTTAACAAAATCTTGTTGTTTCTTTTACTTTTCTATTTCCGCAATTATAATTGTTTTATTATAATTAGAAGTAAAATACACAAACGTTAATTCCTATTTACTTGATAGTAATCCTATTGTGTTTGGTTAAGTACGAACCATTTATCAAGTAAACATACTTCGTTGTTGTATTATCTCGATCTTGTATCCATAGTCAATCACACAAGTTATCTTGTGTCGTATTGTCTTAATCTCGTATCCATAGACGATCACACGAAGTGTGAACCGATTAGTTGTATTGTCTCGACTCGGTCTATAGACAATCACTTTCGGAGAAAGGACTTATAGGTGGAAAAGTTTTAGATTGAGGTATATTTTGGTACCCTCGTCTTTTCAATCCCGCTTCGACTCGGTAATATGAATAAGAAGCTGTTTCTTTTAATATTAAGAGGATATGAGTAGCCCCGAATATAAACAAGAAAAACCAGTAACCCAATTATGCTAGAAACGTGTCACAAGCCTGAGATACCAAAATCCAATCCTTTCCAAGTTAATAACACAATCGGGGAAGTTACCACCTCCCCTGGAGAAAAAACCATATCTGTTGGAACCAGATTAGGTAGATGATACAAACCTTTAAATACCGATGAGCCAATAGGGGTAGCCATATCTAGCAAGTGTCTTAAAGCCATCAATGCTTAAAACACTCCACCACCCCCTAGAAAATCTTTCCCAGCCTTACACAATCTTTGTAAATCCTCCGAAATGATTACAACTCCTTGCATTCATTTTTAGGATCCCAGTTCATCCAATTAAAAAATCTTATTTTCCCTATCCTCTGCCAATCATCTAAGAGAAATCTACCTACCATCCTAACAAATAAAACTATAAAATCTGGTATCTCAGAGACACATAAACTCCTGAAAGAAAATCTACTAAGGAAGGAAATCTCCGAAGATCTGTACAAGAGATTCAATTGCAAGCCTCGGCGCTCGGGATAGTTAACAGGTGAAGTTTCATCACATTGGTGTCCTACCCAATGGCACCACATGGAGCATCATCTTCGACGACCGCATACGAAGAATCACATGAATCATACTTGGGGATTGGAGATTTGCATAAGATCCCCTCACTATCGAAAATCTCTCCAGCTCATAGAAGATAGATAACCAGGGAGTCGCAAATTTGATAAGGATTATTTGCCCTCCAAAAAGTACGCCGCCGAGATATCTTCACATATCCCGACCACGACATTGGATCTGGTACGCATATACAACTCCTGACAAGGCCACAATGCATTCCCAAGACAACTTGAAAATACAACTCTAGTAACCAAATAAAAGTGTGATTGGGGACTGCTCATCGTATCTCTTTCCCTACAACAATCCAAGATTCAGAAGGAATTTCAAAAGATGCTTCCTGGAACGAAATATTTGAAGACATGATAGCAGTACGTTGACAACGAAATGCTTCTCATCTATCTACTTCACCCAACGCCTCCAGAGGACTTTGCCCATCTGAGCATTTCAGGCATACCATTACCACAATAAGACGGAGACAACAAAAGAAGAAGCTACTGCAAACCCGAACCGCGCTGGTGGATTATAAAGGAAATTTTGAATTAAGAAATTCTTAAGGTGATGCCATCAATTTCCCTAATTTACAAGCGAGACCGAAACGGACAAGTACCTGCAGTCACAGTACTAGTTTGGGATATATAGCTTACGCTCTCGAAAGTTCAGAAACTTGGTAACCATCGATGAGGAACGGGACGATGCATCCTTCATGAGAAGTGTTTATCTATGTCTCTGTTACGACATACTAAAAGGGCCTATCAAATGCATACACATGCCAAGATATATGGCTCCTTTTCTGAATCTCAGAAAGCCTAAAAAGTTGCACGGGATTGCAAGTTGCAAATGTACATGCATGGATGTCCATACAAACTCCAAATCAGGTGATTCTTTTGGCATATGATATCTTTATATGTTAGCTTCGAAAATTGGGGTCAAACGTCAGAAACCGACATCGTATGAAGACTATATGCCTCCTAAAACTAACGATGCGCAAACTAGGGTTTCCCTACGGGATTCAGTCAAATCAGCCTTGGAGAAAGCCTCATCCGCCTAATGAGTCATACAAATAAAGCCGTACCTACGATGAAACAAAGGATACTGCTGATTATCGAGCCGAAAAAAGGATTTTCATTTGATTGCTAAACTCCACAGACAGTTAAAAAGGAGATGATAACAAAAGACGGAGGTTTTTGCTCCTAGTTATGGCCACGGACGTGCATATAAAGGGATTTTCCTTATAGGACCAGGAATGGTCGACCAAAAGCCTGTGGGACCGGATAGGCCTTACCTTAGCTGCAGTAAGACAAAACTCCACGGGCATGGATACACCTTAGCTATACGCGCCATGCTTCCCCGAATATGCTTCTATACTGCGGCAATAAAGATAAGTAACTACTCTTTTTACTTATAAATTCTTTAGCGTCATTGTCACCATCTAATGCTGACCATGAAACACGTTATCTGTTTCGTGCTAAACAGGGGACTAATGTTGATGGTGAGTTTTTGACAAGGACATAAATTGTAAAATTGCTCTGCCCTGGTTGCAGAAGTGTAATATATCCCTGACCCAGCATCAGGATTAAAGATTTGTATATACAACTTATATTCCGCAAGAGAATCAGTAATGCATATCCAACCTCCGGTTTAACCGTCGCATAACATACGTATATAAATGAGCAGAGTATTTCATTATTGATACTCTATCATATTGGTTGGACAAGCTCCTAGACGAATTGACCGCTAGTATAGAGCAATATTTTCCTCAGGTTGCCACTGATGATGGTGGCAACTACCCTTTAGATGGTCCCTACCTGTACAATATATATATATGCTACTGAAAGTATTATATTAATACATAGCCATATCAAGTATCATCTCAAGTCGCAAACTCTCAAGGCCGAGTTCCTTGAACATGCTATAACGGCTTTATCGTATTCAAATTGGTACTGGAATAGCATCATACTTTAAGTCTAGGTCTAGCATGTTGCCATGGACCCAAACTCTACATCATAGCCATATGATGATCAAATCGTGATCGATGGACAAATAATTGCGGCACATTGGCTAGGCATAGTCAATCCCATAACATTTACTGTGTATCTCATAATACCTTAGATAACCATAGTTAAAGCCATAATACAGCTATTGCAGCTTACAACACTACGTCTAATATAAAAATGGGCTAATAGCTCGGAAGAAATCATCTCAAAACAATTGACTAAGTCTGTAACACAACTTGACAAAATATGGCCTGTGGCATGTCCGCCATTGCGCCACAGCATAGGCGGTGACACCATCGTGCGCGCCGCCAATACCGTAACACCTAGCCGTGCGTTATTCTCGTCCTTGGAGGCTTAGTCCAAGGCCGTAACACCTATACGTGCGTCATTCTCAGCCTTGGCAGTTTAAGACACGACCGTAGCACCTAGCCACGCGTCATTACCGGCCTTGGCAGCTTAGGCCACGGCCGTAGCACCTAGACACGCGTCATTACTGGCCTTGGAATCTTAGGCCACGGCCGTAGCACCTATCCGCGCGTCATTACCAGCCTTGGCATCTTAGTCCAAGGCTGTAGCACCATGTCGCGCACCATTCTCGGCCATCACAACTTAGGCCAAGGCTATGGCACTATGCGGCTGCGCCATTCTCGGCAATCATAGCTGCGGCCAAGGCCATGGCAAGACTCTGTGCACTATTTTCGGCCATTACAACTTATGTCACAACAAGGCACGATTGCGCCCTAATCCCACGAACGAATTTGGCTAAGTTGTTTAACACGTCCATAAGACATATGGCATATCAATGGCTACGATTTAGCCTAAGTAAGATGAGATCTATGGTTAATTAAAAACACCTAAAGAAATATCAAAATACATCAAATGGGGGATTCTTCATGGAGTATTAGTCTGGTGGTATAAGGCAACATGCGGCGTGGCAACACCCCATGTGAAAAGTTAGAGTAGTGATGACGGTTGCAAACGGTTGGAGAGATCATGGATTCGTGAGAAAAGGAGTTTCCAGAAACTTCCCTTGTTTATCTCGCATGATACCCTTCATCTTCATATTCTCAATCTCTCCACAACCTCATTACCTCCACTGCTCACGAGATTGGCATTGTGTATTCTAAACTAATATAACTAGGCCACTTAGCCTATTCAAAAAGGGCAGAACAAGCTTTCATACCAAAAAGCTATGTATTCTTCCTAGTTTTCAATACCCAACACACACACAATTCAATACCATTGTCAATTTCTCAAACTTTTCTTCTTACCTCCCCTAAGATAAACCCATCTTCCTATCGTGACCGAAGCAGGACAGAACGGTTACTATCTTGGTTTAGGCTTGTCCTGTTCGATTTTGATTTTCGAATCGAAAAAGAAAGTACCACAGCGGTGCATCCTGGAAGTAATTTTTAGGTACTAACACCTTGATTTTTGACTCGGAGGATGGATCAATCAGTATATGTACACATCTAAACCTAAACTGTATCAAAATTTCAGTATAAAGAGTTTAAAATACGGAGCTGCTAGACTCACCAATTGTTTTTCGAGTAATATCCATAGAGGGGATCCAATGAAGGTTGGGCTGTCCCTCTAGCACTGAGATGGATTCACCTAAAAACATGTCTCTTTCCATGTCTCTTGCTACATAATGGACAGGAGAAACTGTCGATAGGTTTAGCATTTTTTCTTTAAAATTAGAGAAAATTGGTAAATGCCCCAAATCGAAAGTGAATGTCCCATCATGTTACCTTTTCCATCCAACCATGTTAAGTCACTTGTGTGAGATAACATGTCCGAGAAGAAAAGACAAGTATACCCTTCAGAATTTAGGGTTCAGGGATTTAATTTTCAGGGTTCGTGGCTTACTGTTAAGGATTTAATTTCTTACAATTTTTGATCTTTCTTTAAAAAATATATATATATTATTTTTTAAAATTCTCTTTTTCTTTTAGGTAATTCAGAGTGTCTTTTAAAAAATAAAATAAATTAATTAAATAAGACATAATAATTATATATCTATTTTCTTTAAATTAAAAAAAAAGTTTAAAAAAGAGAAAAAATAAAAAATAATTGAAAATAAAAAAATTTGAACCCTTAGCCCTGAGAATTAAATCTTGAATCTTCAACCCTAATTGAAGGCTAAATTTGTCTTTTAAACTGCATGTGTTGTCCCGCACATGTGACTTAACTTGGTTGGATGGAAAAGGTAATGGGATGCGCATCTTCCTAACATGTCCGCAATAGTCATTTCTCCAAGGTTACCTTTGTTTTTGCGGCATTTCTCCAATTTCTCAAAATATCCCAAGTCTGTCGATATGTACGGGTAAATTAAAATTTTCAGATCTTAAAATTGGAAGATCTCTTAAGTATTTATAATTTTTTTCTTCTTTCTTGAAGCACTTATTTATAAATTTTATGAGACTTTGAGTAGAAATACACTTTTGTCACATTCTTTTAGCGGTGGTTTTTTCTTTTTGGGTCAGTTAGCAGTGGATGTTGTCCATTTGTTCGCCGATGTATCAAAACCTATGTAAACAAAGTAATAAAACATCAGATTACAGTAAAATTACGTTAAATTAATCCGCGATAAATTGATAACTTCACTAAAAAAAAATTTATTTATGTCAGTCCCAACTTGGACTAGTGTGCTAAATTAATAACCCCGCTAAATTTGAAAGATAATAAAAAGTTTAAGTTTCCAATAGGGCCCAACTAATATAGTATAAATTAATAATTCTTATAATAACACTACATTATAGTGTCTTATTAGAATAGGGATTCAAAGTTGTTTGTTTCTTGTTCACAATTGTATAACATTGGACTTTATCTCTAATTTTTTTGTAGTGCCTTGAGAAATTTCAAAGCGATTTTGTGATGTTCTTTTTATTGTATGAATTTTTAACATATAATATGCAATATATAACTAGAAAATAAAATTTCTAGATATTTATTATTATACGAAAATGATATCCACAATTGTTTTTGAAATTCAGTATGTTTCGATGTATTAATAATTTATTAATTTATCGATAAATTAATACTTTTCTAAATCGGTCTGTGAGTTATAACCCCAAAGGTGTCACTATCCATCCACAAAAAACTCATCAAAACAAAAGTAACACAAAAACCCCATCAAAACAAAAGTAACACAAAAACCCCAAAGAATTTGATGAAACCAATTTTGGTTTCATCATAAAATTTGATGAAACCAATTTTGAAATTTGGGGTTTTTGTATCCATTTTGTTTAAGATGGAGTTTTAATGGATCCCAACATTTAAATGGGGTTTTTGTACCACAAGTTTGGTCACCTTGGGTTTTTATGACCAGTTCTGTTTGTCTCGATTAATAGAATTCAGCAGTCCCAAAAATATTAATTTATCAAAATTTTATTGTACTTGTAAAACAGAAACTAAATACGAAATGGAAGTACATGCCTGCAAAGCAGAGAATATATCTACTTAGCTATCTAGTAGCTAGACCAAGTGAAAAACTAACCATGACTTAAAGGATGGAACAGGTTCCAGGAGCATTCTCATAGACTAGGAATTCGCATTCCTTACGACAAGCCGGTATGGGTGGTCTATTGATGCTAGGATGACAATCATAATAAGATGACTCACAATTATCATTATCCCTATAGTTACCCCTGTAACAGACATCATTTCGGCGGCTGAAGTCGTAGTTTTTATCAACTGTCTGAACACTGAGAATATCTACTTTCCTATCCTTATCGATCTTCTTAATTTTCTTCACTATTAGTACAGGATTCACATCTCCGATTACTGTAAGTCTTTCTGTGGCACCATCCAGGGCTAGTTGGTTAACTCCTGCATTCATATAACTAGAGATATTTATACATTGAACAAAGGAGAAGAAAAAGAAAGGAAACGGGTGACAAGTTAATGTGAAGTGTTATATGCCGGATCTCCATGTACAAAGTGCAGACAGTATATATACATACCCTTGAGCTTAGCAACAGCCGTCATGATGTCAGTCTTGCACTTCTCGGAGTTGATGCCCACCTTCATAATTGTTCGCTTCTGCAAATTTATAACTGTGCGTTACTTTTACCTCGACGATGTATATTGCTACTTGTTCAGTATAGTTGTCTGTAAGAAAAGCATACCTTCGTATTAGAAGAGCTCGGTGCGGATTTTTCTTTTTTCTTAAAACACATGGCGGAAATGGATTTCAAGCAAAATATTGATAAAGGGCAGGCACTAACAAGTTGCGCAGTTGAAATAGAAAGTATGCATTAATATTTAGCTTCTTTCTCCTTCTAGTAATGACTACGTACATATATATGTATCTAGGGAGAGACTGCAAACGACCATATACGTAACTATTGAAATGCTTCGTCGAAGGCTCGCATTCGTCAAATTAGGTGGAGCTTTTTTTCTCATTAATTTCGTATGTAACGAGTCAATCTACCAATCATGTTCCAAATTCTCTGTGATGCAAGAAATGAAGAAGAAAGTTGAGGAAATTTAATTGTATTAAAAGTGAACATCACTATTATTTTTTTGCTCGGCTAGTGAACATCACTATTACCCCGTCATCTTCATTACGGAAATTACCTCAGACATTAATACACTAGGATTTTTAAAAAGATCAACTGGGTGCAAGTTACACTTGTTAAATACACACTAGTAGGTTAATTATTAAACTAACTTTGTCCACTAACCAACCAACTTACTAATAAACATATGAATGAGAAGAGAAAGGGAAAGGGTCAAATATCCTGTAATTTGTACGAGTCCACAGTCTTCGGCTCAGTCATCCCACCTAATTGTATATGAGATTGCAGTTGAGACGTCGATATCATCAACTTTCCGTCCTTGGATAGTATGGTCAAGTGATTGGAGGTGGCAAATGAATTTACACTTATACGGGTTGCAGGATGCTACACGACAGTCTACACTAGGCGTTAAGCTCAACGGCCTTGCCAGTTGACCGTCTTCCAACACGCTACTCTTCATCTCCGTGCTCATTCAGCCTGTGCTACCCTATGATAATGAACGATTTTTTTGGGAACTACTCAAAAAAAGTGGGGGCTACTTTATGATAGGAATGTCCACCCTATATTCTAAGGGGTGTCCTAAAAGATTAGGGAAGACTACTCTGCCCTTATCCTAATTAAGGTTATAACTAATCCTAATAACCCACTAATTTAACCACTACCCACTAATCTAACCCACTAAATTAAAACCTAAAGTAGAACCTAAAATCAGTTTCAAAACATTTTCTTTTCTTTTCTTCTTCATCTTCTTCTTCTTCTTCTCTTCTTTTCCTCTTTTTCGTAGACATCGACGTTAATCGTCGATTCGAAAAAAATTCATCGTCGATTAATCAATCTTTTTAAACAATGCGTTCTAAGCAGACACCAAGAATTCCAGGATTGAGTCCGGGACTGGCAAATATAGCGAATCTCCCAAATGAATTTCAAATTGATAAACAACTTCAAGCAAAGTTGAGAGACCAAATCAAGCATCCAACAGCAACCAAGAAGTCCGATTCGAGTGAAATGAAAATCCACAGGTAATTTCCTTCATACCCATTCCTTTTAATTCGTTTTTTATTGAAGAAATCGATTAGAAATCATCAAAAACCATAGAAAATGGTAGTTACAGTATAGATTTCGGCTAAGAGAAATTTTGAAAACCCTAGATTTTGGTAACCGAACTTTTCATATGAAGAACATTTCGGTAAGCTCGCAAAAAAAAATTGCGTAACCGAACTCCTTTATATGAGAAATTTGAGTTCGGTGGAGTCGATAAATTTATACAGGTAACCGAACTTTGATAAAATATAGTTCGGTTACTTCGCAACTTATACCAGATAACCGAACTTTAGTCTGTTAACATTTTGAGTTTGCTGTAATCCCATGTTCAATTTTATTTGATAAGACAATATTCTATTTAGCTAATAATGTGGTTTTCATTCATTAGGAACAAAGGAAAAAAACCTAATCCCCACCTAGATGAAGATTTGAGAACTCCAACCCCTCGTGGTAGAAAACATTTGGATTTCCGAAACCGTGGTACTAAAAATGCTAAACATGGAGGGGGATCGTTACAGGAAGTGAACCAAGAGAATGTTTGTAATGTAATCCAAGATGTCAATCAAGAGGTGATGGAGAATACAATTGATGATGTTATTGAAGAAGAGAATGATGATGAAGAAGAGCAAGGAAATGAAGACCAAGGAAATGAAGAGGTTGAACAACAAAGAGAAAACGTTGAAAATATAGAGGAAGAAGAACAAGGACGGGGCAAAGAAGGAGAAGGATGAAGAGGGGGGAGAGGAGGAAGAGGAAGATGAGGACCAAGAGAAAGAAGAGCAAGAAATCGTTCATGTTAAAGAGAAAAAGAAGCCGAAGCCACCTTGTGCTAGATACTCACACATTCCACCTGATAATTTGTGTTTGTCACCAGTGTACCCGACTTATGGTACTCCAAATGATGGAGGGGCAACATTGTTTGGCTACAAACACTCATGGGCTGCGAAGATTTATGCGACAAAGGTATTCTTTAAGTTCATTCTTAACTAACAAAATGAATTTTTGTTTGTGACATGTTTCGTCAAGTATTAATAGTGTTATGTTCTTTTTGTAGGATCATAATGATGCAGTTCGTCTTATTCGTCCTCAAAAGGCGTCCAAATGGGATCTTTCTTTGGAGTGTGACGAGTTTCAAGCGAAGGTTAAAGAATATGTGTTATGGAAAGCTATTGAGTACGCACATGTGGAATTTGACGTTGTTGCCGTATCCGCATTTCTCGAGAGGCATTATCCCGAGACATATACAATGCATCTTCCATTTGGCGAGATGGGAATTACTCCCGATGATTGCAAGAGAATCACCGGCTTACCAGTGGAAGGTAAATGTCTTCGAGAAGGCTACAACCCCTCGATGCCTTATGAAGCTCTTGAAGAATTGGCTCTAAAATGTCTAGGATGGGATGCAAGTAAGGCTCAATGTGAGTTTAGACGTTCTGTGAGGTCCCCTAAACGTGGCGATGAGTATAATCCAAGAGAGGAAAATGGAGCATTGAAGAAGATGGTGAAGAAATTCAAGTTGGTAAAGTTGAAGGCAGCATTTGGAGGGACAAGAAATAAGGTGGAGAAAGGAAAGTTGGTGATGGACCAGGAGACCCTTAGGCATCATGTCACCGCTTATTGGTTATATCAGCTAGGAATTGTCATTTTCCCCGACACTTCTGGAAATAGGGTGGATGCACATTATCTACAGCTTTTGGAGAATCTCGATGAGATTAACAAATACTTTTGGGCCACTGGGGTGCTTGCTTTTGTTCTAGGAGAGATGATCAATGGGACGAGGATTAAGACAACTCAAATTGGAGGTTACTTAACTCTTATTCAGGTGACCTTCTACATTGTTAATTAGCAAATTATTCGCTAAAATTTTCTGCTTCCAATTCAATTTTCATGTATGTGGTTAATATTTTTATATTTTCACATAGGTTTGGATTTATGACCACTTCCTTTCATTGGGATTGGCTAAGGAAAAGACACCTTATACCTATGACGAACCTACAGCAAGAAAATGGTTGTTTTTGGACGCACAAAAGAAGTCTAAAGAAGAGCAGTTGACTTCATTGAGGGAGAAATTGGATAAACTTACAGTGAATGATGTGGTATTTCACCCATACGCCGTACCCGATGATGTCCCTGTAGATGAAGAAGATCCGAATGGTTTCTCTACCGTCTCGGCTTACTATGGACCAATTTGGTATCCTAACGGCTACGCAATATATAATCCAAAGAGAATACTAAGACAACTTTGTTGTGTCCAAATGGATCCCGACGTGGAGAATGAAAATTTCAATTTGCTGGTTCAAGGAACAAAGAACACCGAGAAATATTTTGTTCCAAAACATGAACCAACTCCCACGGTAGGACATTGGAATGCACTTGGTAACTACTACTTACCTTTAGGTGATTGTGTACCTTGTGGTGGAGATGTAAATGCATGTGATGAAGATTATATGGAGTTTTATCAAGAAATTAGTCATCCTTTTGTGATAAATAGAGAACAACAAGCTAAGACTGATAAGACGAAGGCGAAGGCAAAGGAGAGGGAGGCTACGAGAGCTCAGAAGGAGATGCCTATTTGTGGAGAAGAAGCAAAAATGTTATGGGATAATGTGGTAATAAAATGTCTTCTCTTATACTTCCTTGTTGTTTGAAAGTATTGGAAATATATTTACTTGTGCTTAAAATTGGAATCAGGTGAAGAAGGGTACTAAATTGTTGAATAAATGGATGGCTAAAATCCGTAGTGGAGAGCCGATGTCGACTAAGGAACTAACCTACTACTACGGCGAGTGGGAGGGTCTTATAACTAAAAGAATGGTGGATCCAAGTATGTCTAAGCAATTGAAGAGGGGTCGATAACAAGGAGAAGGTTCAAGTCGCGCCGTGGAGGAAACCGGTCGAGTAGATGAAACCCCAAGTGATGAGGAAGTTCAACCTAAAACTCGTGGTAAATAAGGAAGTGGTAAAAGGGTTCGTCGTAGTGGTCGTTAGTGATTTCGTATGGTTTTAGTTTAAAAAAACATCTTAGTTATAGATTTCGTATGGTTTAATTTCGTATGTTTGTGTGTTTTAAACAATTAGTTAAGGATTTCGTAGTTTGGTATGTATAACAACTTTTATATCTGTTTTAGAACCGTGTTTGTGTTTTCAATTTCAATTGGGTTTGTGTTTTCAATTTTATAAGGCTGAAATTTTGAATACAAGATGTTTTTCGGCAACCTATTTTTTTTACATAGCTAACCAAACTTAAAGTTCGGTAACCTGTGACAAATTCAAGGTAGCCAAACTATTTTTTCGGCGAACTGCTAAATCCTACCAGGTTGCCGAAGACAGCGTTCGGTTACCTCGCAACATTTTCACTGGTTTCCGAACTCTTCTCTGGAGACTCAAAATTTTGCTTTTGCACAAGTTGGAAAAGTCATTCTCTTGATGCAGAAATCACAGAACTCCACTCTTAGGTTTATTTTAGAGTGGTTTGTGTATCATATATATGTTCAGTTTGTGACTGAGCCTTCAAATAAAAGTTCGGTTACCTCATTTTTTACCCTGTAACCGAACTGCAAAGTTCGGTTAGAAAAGTATAGTATGTTAGGTTGCTGAACTCTTCTCTGGAGACTCAAAATTTTACTTTTGCACAAGTTGGAAAAGTCATTCTCTTGATGCAGAAATCACAGAACTCCACTCTTAGGTTTGTTTTAGAGTGGTTTGTGTATCATATATATGTTCAGTTTGTGTCTGAGCCTTCAAATAAAAGTTCGGTTACCTCATTTTTTACTCTGTAACCGAACTTTGTAGTTCGGTTTGGTCGCAAATTTTTATTTGCTAACCGAACTTTTAATTTTGAAATTAGAATGTACTCTATCTAACACAAATATCAAGTAACGGTTATTTTTATAGCCGTTATACACCTCAGTGGTATATATATGTATCTCATAGTTAACATTTTGTTTCAAAATCTCCTAAAAATGGCAGCTACTAGTCCTAAATTTACTCTAGATGAAGATCTTTCTCTTTGCAGAAACTACATACTATACTATCCAAAGAGGGGTGAAGAACGAATAATGAATTGTATTATGAGTCAAAGCTATTGGGGGAAAATTCATGAGAAATTCTGCTCCGACACAACAAACCCTCATAACCGTGACCATATACCTTTGTTCATTCGATTTGATAAGATAAGAGCTAGAGTTGTGGAATTTATGGCTTTATTTCGGATTGTAAGGATGTATCGACTTAGGGGTGAAACATTCGACGAAATCATTTTAACATCCAAAAATGAATGGCGAAGATGGAAGAGAAAGAATTTCAAATATGAAGATCATTTCCGCATCCTTAAAGACTTTTTCATAACGAGTTTAGGATATTAAATGTTATGTAATCTTATTTCGGAAAGTCCTGTAATAGTTCGGCATTGTCCTGTAATTTCATTTCCTAACAGAACTTCTATCCTGTAATAGTTCGGCATTATCCTGTAATTTCATTTCCTAACCGAACTTCTATCCTGTAATAGTTCGTCAATGTCCTGTAATCTAAGTTCCTAACCGAACATCTATTTGTGAACTCAAATTTAGAAGTTGAAAAATATCCAAGAATTTCATTTCGTTAAAAAAATAGTCGTTGAGTGAGTAATAACGGGGTAGAAATCAAATTAGTCGTTGGGTCAATGTCAAATTCAGCAGTTAATTTTCTATGGTATAGTTCGGCAACATAATTACTACACTCGACTAAACCAAACTACAAAGTTCGGTTAGCTATTCAATGAACGTGATTTGCGATCTTGCCGAACAAAAAGTTCGGCAACAAAGGGATTAAACTCGACTAAACCGACCTATTAACTGTATACCCTATAAAATTAGTTCGGCAACGTTTTCTGGAAAAAGATAATCGAACTCTCAAAAACCTCCATTAAAACAGAGTTTGGTTACCTGCGTATGCTGAAATGAGTAACCGAACTGCACATACAGGAGAGTTCGGCTACCTGTTATGCAGAATTGCTAACCGAACTAATTTGACCTAGCCGAAATTTCTTCCTGAAATTTTCGATTTGGCCAATTTTTTGCACAATTCAAGCTACATTAACTAAATTTGAGCCATACCTGGGTACCCATAACTTCATCTTCTGGTTGTGGCTGATAAAATTCATCATTTGGGTCGTTAGGTTGAGTTTGGGGTAAATAGCTTTCATCATCTAACAAATAATTCATCTCTGGATCATTAGAAATATTGACAAATATATTAGGAGATGAAGGAGGTTCTGATTCTGAGCAGGAGGTATCATCACATGAATCACTCATATCATATTTACTAAACTCAAAATAAGATTTTTTGGGTTCTTCCATCTTTTTCTTCATCTTTTTTTCTTCTTCTCTCTCAATAATTCTGATTCTAACAAAACTATCCTATTAATAACTCACTAATCACTAACTAATCAGTAAATCATTACACTAACACTAACTAATCAATAAAATAACTAATTTAATTACCAAGGGTAAATTTGATATTAAAAAAGAATTTAGATAAGGGGTGACCAAAAATTACTTCAAATATCCTACCAAAAATGGAAGAGTAGTCCCCACCTTTTTTGAGCAGTCCTTAAAAAATCATTCATGATAATGTTCAATAAGCCCAAAACGCTTTTACGAATGTGCCAGATTATTGTTGCACATTCGGAGACTGGCACCCAATCGGGCCCATCTCCTAGTTTCTTTTTCCATCCTACGGTGTTTTCCATCTTAATACCCAATTTGACGGAAAAGGCATCCGACGGTGTTAAATGGACTGTTGTAGCAGTTGAGCGGTCATGCTTTGGGCGGAAATATCTGAGCCCCGTTAGAATTTGGGCGGAAGTCTCTTTTTCTTCATATTTTCTTTATTTCGACCAGCCTAAAAGCACGGGCGATGCGCCTGCGGTTCTGTTTCGTGCGATGCCTGTCGTTCCGCTCCGAAAACGAACCAAAAAAAACCGCACGCATGTGTAACACACACACTTCAATAGAAAATGCAATTTCACTTTGTTCGATTGTCCCAGACAGAAGAACATCAAAAACTTTCTTTATGTTTGTTTTTGCTGAGTTCTGTTTGATCCTAGATTGAATAGTTAAGGTTTATCTGAACCAATCTCTTTGAATACCTCTCTCTCACCACCACCACCAATTTCTCCTTGCCAATCTCGGACTCTTTACGTCACCATTCTCGAGAGGTATGAAACTATTTAAGGGTCTGGAGCTTTTGAGTTCCTTCGATGAAGTTATTTTTTTTCCTTCAAACCTTTGGTAACGACATCGTTCCTCTTAATTACAGTACATCTTTGGATCTCGATTGTCACATTTAATCTGATAATTTTTTGAAGTTGAATTCGATTAGTTGTTAGAGAGAAAAATCAATAATATGTATTCCCCCTCGGTTGTTCAGAATTCACCATAAGACGATGAAGGCGTAACAGAGCCATAAAAAACACTGAGGGGTATATTAGATATTTTAAGCACCAAAAAAAGAGAGGGTCGTACCAAAAACAGGTCTTGTCTATAGATTAGTAAGATGAAACCTCGCCACTCTCAGAATCTCTCCACCAATTTCATTCGATTTCCTCTCAAATTGATTTAGGGTTTCATTTTGATTCTTCAATAGACATCCATCTACTTATCAATGTATTCTATTACTACTGACCGGTAAGGATTAGTTCTACTTTCAACTGTCAATCTCCAACTCCTCAGACTGAGTAAGAGAAATGACGACGAAAACGACTACGAATAACAAGAAGAGATTATGGGAGTTAATATTCGCATGTCTCTATGCAATTGCTTTCTACATCTTCCTCATTCATCGTTCTCTACAGCTCTCACGCAATCACTCTGATAAAATTTACAATTTGCGTCACGGTTGGATCTCCAATCGACTCAATGTAACTTCTTTCCGATTCATTCATTGATTTGTCAAGTTATGTAGTGCAATTTTTAATGCTTTAGTTATGGTTTTATTTTTCGTACTAGGATGTATCTGATGCGCAATGGAGAAACTTCCGTGGGAATTTACCAATACTTACTCTTGTGTTCGGCCTCTTTGTACTTTTGGCGAACACCTCGAGGGCATTGTTTGGCTTGAAAGGAAAAGGGATGTCTGTTGTTTGGACATTCATTTCTTTCATTTACTTATCATATTTACACGGCGCTTGGTACGTTCAGACTTTTCTATAAATGTTGGTGTTTGCATAAACAACTGACTGGATTGATATATGATGGAGTCACTTATTAATTACCGTTCAATTTTTTGTATTTGCAGTGTTATATTCATTGTTTCCATTGCTTCACTTAACTATCTTCTAGTAAAGGTGGGCACTCGTTTACTATGATGTTCGGGTAGTTGTTGGTTCTTATATGCTACTTGTTGCTATGAGTGACGCTGATGATTTCTTGTTTATTTTATGGTTAAATTAATGTATAGTAATTACTGTTCACTAGACCATCCAATTCACTCTTTCTAATACTCATGTTTGTTTGGAGACTGTTTTGGTAATAGAATTCCATCTTATTCACAAATAAAATAAAAAAATACTCATGATGTTTTACTAGATATGTGTTTCTGCAGATGCTTGCAAAGTGGAGGTATTTCCCGTGGGTACTTTGGATGTTTAACGTGTTTTTTCTTCTGTGCAACCGTGTTTATGAAGGATATTCATTTATGACTATCGGGTTAGTGAAATATTGGTTACTCCTGGTTATTGTGGTTATTATTAGATGGTGAATGTATTATGGGTTTTGTCTTGCTTATTCTTGATCAAGTAAAGTTTGTTGTGCACAGGCAACGTTGGGCTTTTCTTGATAACTACCGTGGCAACTTTAGATGGCACATTTGCTTCAACTTTGGTAATTCATTATTCTCCTTATTTCTTAGTTTGTTGCTTTTATTTGTATGTATAATACCTGGACGGTATGTCTTATATTTTTATAGTTATTACAACTCTATCTCTATGCACACTAGTTATGGCACCATATGCTTACATGAATACAGTAACTGTGGCATTACATATTTACTGCACTCGCATTTCTTTCAAAGTTTGATTGTGTCTGTATGTGTGACAGTTGTTCTACGCATGATAAGCTTTGGATATGATTACTACTGGGCTCTTCAAGATTCTGGTTTTGATCTAAAGGTATGCATGGTCCAACTCATTCTTTGTATAGGCTTTTGGTTCAACTGACAATTATTTGGGTTGGTGATTTGGTGGATTTCTGCCGTTTGTGGAATATAAAATTAAGTATTCTCAATTTAATCGTGCATTTTAAGTTATTAATGTTGCAGCATGCTTAGCGATATGTGTATTATCTCACTTAGCCATTTCTACACATGTTGTCTAATAATGCACTAGTTTTAAGGATATT
>JAJJMB010002379.1:1931508-1943223 GCA_023531105.1 Papaver atlanticum | reverse complement strand
GTAGAACCTAGTCCCAATATGCCCTTATGCCGGAGGAATTTCTTATCAAGACTCTCCAATACCAATACAACTTGCTAAATGTCTTGTGTTTGCATTTCCCAGCACAAATTTTTCAGTTTTTGAATGCCATGTGCACAGAACTTTGGTTTATTTGGTGCTTCTTTGTAGCTTTTGTAATCCCATTAGATTGATGGTGGTTCTACAATTTCATATCTTTTCCAGGAGAGAAGCGTTCCAATCGACAAATACTCGTACATAACATACATTTGCTATCTGATATATGCACCCCTCTACCTTGCCGGACCAGTTATAAGCTTCAACGCATTCGCTTCACAGGTCTGCCATTTCTTTAAAGTTTTCCTTTGTGTATAGCTGCAAATATAGCTCAGGGTTTTAAGAAAGATGTTCTATCCTCGGTTTGTTGTTTATGTGACAAAGTAGTTCTTATTGTTCTCCGCACCTGTGTAAATGCATACTGAGATGTCGACTGTTTGACTTCGAAGATATTCTTAATCTTCATCAACTGTCAGTAATATAGTCTCTAGGTATGTTATTAATTAGTCTGCTGTTTTGCCATTTTGCAGTTAGATGCACCACAGAAAAATCATTCTGTCGGATTGGTGGCTTTATATGGGTTAAGATGGGTTCTTTGTTTATTTCTCATGGAACTAATGACACATTTTTTTTACTATAACGCCTTTGCAACCAGGTAAGTTCTGTAACTTGACAGTCCTTAAAAAATGTTCTTTCAGTCATTTTTAAGGCTAAACTATACTTTCTTTCTAGTGCCTCGTGGAAACATTTATCTCCTTTGGAGGTTTTCATCGTTGGATATGGGGTAAGAGATCCGGGTTTACTTAGTTATTCGTGTAGCTTTTGACCGAGAAATATTGCTTTAGGTTTTTCTTTGTATGTACAATAAATTTGAGTTGCGATATTCTATTTTTATTACAAGTTGGACTTATTTTCTTCTGGTGCAGGTCCTGAACTTCATGTGGCTGAAGTTCTTACTGATCTGGCGCTACTTCCGGTTTTGGTCACTGGTGCGTTCTTGAAGACTAAATAGTTCTCCCTCTACCTCCCCAACCTCCTTCTCCGTTAGACACAGTTTTGGAGCTCTATCTGAACTGGATTAAACCCAGATCAGAAATCCGCCACTTTTTTTTTCTCTTTTCTTTTGAAATATGTCAAATCATTGTGGTTATAACATGGTTTAGTGGTTTTATCATCTGAGCTTTCATACAATCTTGTAACTGTAGGTTGGAGGCATTGAAGCCCCGGAGAACATGCCTAGATGTATGAATAATTGCTATGACTTGGAAGGGTTTTGGAAAAGTTGGCATGCTTCCTTCAATAAATGGCTTGTCAGGTTCGCCTCAGTCCTTTTTGATGAGTGTTAACCATGTCATTTAGTTTTACTGTGCATCTACTTTACATTTGATTTTATGGTTTAGGTACATGTACATTCCTCTTGGTGGTTCTCAGAGAAAGCTACTCAATGTGTGGGTTGTATTTACATTTGTGGCAGTATGGCACGATTTGGAGTGGTACTTCATTTTTCTTCTCTTTGTATAAGCTTGATAATGACTAATATCTGGATTCTTTTATGATTTGGGTCAAAATATTATCTTGGTCAGTTCTGTTTTAGCTTGTCTGACATATCTTCGATTATCCATAGGAAGCTTCTTTTGTGGGCGTGGTTAACATGTTTGTTCTTTATCCCGGAAATGGTAGTGAAATCAGTGATTACATCATTTAAGGTGACAATTTTATCTTTGAATTTTCTTTTTGGAGCTTCATTCTTACTGAAACAAAATGTTTAGTGTTCATAGATTGTCATAACTTCAGAGCTTGAAGATAACATTTTTAATTTTGTATTTGTGTTTAGATTCTTTTGTACTTCATTCTGAAGCCTCGTTTCTTTGCTTGATGCCACGGTGTATTTCAAAATTATAGTTTCAAAGCTGTTGTGATTTCAGGCTAAAACTTCATTTGAGGAGTTTGTCCTTCGTGAGTTCCATGCAGTTGCTGGTGCTATTACCATCACATGCCTCATGGTACGTCTTTCCATCTACACTCAAAAAGTGTTACTGCTGAAAGGAAGAATGTTATTGGATGCCTTTTGTTCCTTCGCTAACATAAGTTTGCTGATGGTCAAAATAATGAACTGATTTTGTCTTCCACTTTATTTAACCTTGTTATAATAACCAAACTTCAGCGGCTGTTGTCCTATCTTTATGCATTCAATAGCATAGGATGCTTTTAGTCTTCATAATAAGACATTTTATTTAAGGTGAATTTAGGGAACTCACTATATCAGTAACGTAAATTTGTTGTCGTTACTGATGTACAGGTTGCGAACCTCGTTGGTTATGTCATTGGTCCGTCAGGCATTAATTGGTTAATTTCTAGATTCCTCCATAAAGATGGTATGTTATGGTAAATTTGATTTAATTGCGAACTCACTATCTTTTCAAGGGATCAAATTGTATTAAGATTCTACTTGACTATTGGGATCCAACCATGGGAGTTAACTTTGATTTATTTCAACTGTCTACAGGACTACCTGTTCTGGGAGGCATGCTTATAACATTTTATATTGGGACTAAGGTAAATATGTCTTCGAGTACTTCATGTATTCTATTTTACTATTTTAAATGTGGAAGTTTCTGATCACCTCAAGGCATGAATTGGCAGTTAATGTTCCATGTTCGTGAAGCAAAGGAAACAGTGCAATAGGAGTTTTAGATAATCCAGAATTGATCCTTGTAACATGAGAGGTTACATCAACATTTTGATCTGATCTACAAAAGAAAATCCAAAGGCATGTGCAATTGAGGTAGGGATCGTCCAAAGCAATTTTGTTAGATGCCCTTTCAGCAGAAAAAATGTAGATAGAGCATGGGTTGCAGATTTCAAATGGCTCCATGATCCAAAATGTGTAGACAATGTAGTATATTTCAACATCACTGTAGCTTAAGCTTTGCTCGACCATGTATGGATGTGGCGGTAAATTTCTTGTGTGTATGTCCTGTAAGAATCCAATATCAATTAATTCTACAGTCATTTTTGGCCTGAAATTTGCTCAGTTCGCTACAAACTCGGTGAATAATTAAACTTTTAAGATTCAAAGAAATGTAACTAGTAGGACTCGAACCAGTGACGTTATCGAGGAAATTTGACTTTCAGTTGCATAAATGATTGTGTAGGATGGGCAAATTGATCACAATATGTGTGCCACGTATCTCAATAAAGGTGAAAGGAAGAGATGATGGCGTTGGTTTTCAAACCCAACACCAGGATTAATGAAGAATACGTTGGTTTCGCTCTCATTTTGTAAATTCTAGTCTGGTTAGTACTACTACTCTCTTGAATCACTTGAAGGGCCAATTTGTATCAATTTCAATCTAGCTAGTTCATCAATGGCTTGTTCTTCTTCTTCCTCTACCACTTTTTCAAAATGCTCATTCCAACAACTAGATGGAAGAAATCTACTACTACCCAGAAGAAGATTAAGATTGATTCCAGCAATAACTAGATGGAATTCTTCCTCTTCCTCCTCGTTGTCATCTCATCATAGTAGTGATGATTCAAATCTACATACAAGAAAACATTTCCAACTCAAATCCTCAAATGGGTTTCCACCACCAAATGCTGTTTCTAGTACTAAAGAACCTTCTGCAGCTGGATCAGAAGAAATGGACGCCACCATTAGTATTACTGTTGTAGGCGCATCTGGGGATCTTGCTAAGAAGAAGATATTCCCTGCACTCTTTGCACTTTTCTATGAAGATAATTTACCAGAGCACTTTACAGTTTTTGGTTATGCTCGAAGTAAGATGACAGACGAGCAACTCAGGAACATGATTAGCGCAACCTTGACTTGTAGAATTGACCAGAGGTACATACATACACCGCTTCTTTTATGCATTTAACTGCTTTCTAGTCTGTTTAAATTTTGTCATATACTCTTGGTTCATTCTTTGTCATTGCAATTTTCATTGTTAATAGGGAAAACTGCAGCGACAAGATGGAACAGTTCTTGAAAAGATGCTTCTACCAGTCAGGTCAGTACAACTCCGAAGAAGGTTTCGCCGAGCTGGACAATAGACTGAGAGAGAAAGAGGTAATGTGCATGTCTCTGGAGAATGAATTCCTTTATTAATGTGGAGAACATGTAGGATAGGATTGCCCAAGGCTTATTAAGCAGATGTCTCTCAGACAATGTGGGACAATTGTTAACAAGATGACACGGTGACTTGCCGCGATGCCAACATAGATTTGTCAGATGTCTAAACTGGACCTTAGAAAAGAAATTATGTTTGTCCTATAAAATTTTCATATTAGACTAGCCATTGCTAGCTAAATGTAGAAGCTAGTATTAGCTACTGAAGAAATATTTCACCCTGTACAAAGTTTTCTCATCTCTCATTTATATTTTAGATTTTTAAGTTGTACTTCAACTCTATGTCAGGTTGGAAAGCTTTCAAATAGGTTATTCTATTTGTCAATTCCTCCAAATATTTTCGTAGACGTAGTAAGATGTGCTAGCCTTCGTGCCTCTGCAACAATTGGGTGGACTAGAGTAATTGTAGAAAAGCCATTTGGGCGCGATGCAGAATCATCTGGAGAATTGACCAGATCTTTGAAGAAGTATCTAAAAGAGGACCAAATATTTAGGTACTGAAAACTTGATGGTTTTTGCATTTTGTAATATTAAAAACGACATTAAACTGTGTGTTCCTTTTGTCTTGTGTAGGATTGACCATTACTTGGGGAAGGAGCTTGTTGAGAATCTCTCTGTACTTCGCTTCTCCAATCTCATCTTTGAACCTTTATGGTCCAGGAACTATATCAGAAATGTGCAATTCATATTTTCTGAAGATTTTGGAACTGAAGGTCGAGGGGGGTTAGTTTCAAAATGTTTATTTCTTACTAACCATTGCTGCATCATTTTGAATTACATATAGGATGCTTATATCCAAGTTTTTCTCACCTACAGATACTTCGATAACTATGGAATAATCAGAGATATAATGCAAAACCATCTCCTTCAAATACTTACGTTGTTTGCAATGGAAACACCTGTGTCCTTAGAAGCTGAGGACACTAGAAATGAAAAGGTACGGATTTCTTGAAGTACCTGTTGAAAGATGGTTCAATTCATCACCAGGGTCTGCATGTTGTTGAATACCCAAGGGATTTTATCTCCTTTCAAGCAGGAAAACTGCCTCTAATCAATGAAAAAACTGTGTTTGATTATGTCGTATGTGATTCAGGTGAAGGTTTTGCGGTCAATGAGAACTTTGACGCTTGATGATGTAACAATAGGGCAATATAAGGGCCACAAAAAGGGTGATAGGTCTTATCCTGCTTACACAGATGACCCAACTGTTCCAAACAACAGCGTCACTCCTACATTTGCTGCTGCTGCTCTTTTCATCGATAATGCACGATGGGATGGTGTGCCTTTCTTGATGAAAGCAGGCAAAGCTCTCCATACCAGAAGGTTTTTTAAAAACTCATGTCTTTTATGTTTTTCATTTGTTATTATGCTTTTGTCCTTGTTACTGCCACCAGTACGGTACAATCATTGAAGTGCTGTTGGAATGAAACTGTAGGGCAGAGATCAGAGTTCAGTTCAGACATGTTCCTGGTAACTTATATAAGCGAAACTTCGGAACAGATCTGGATAAAGCTACCAACGAACTTGTTCTCCGTGTACAACCGGATGAAGCTATATATCTTAAAATCAATAATAAGGTTCCAGGTCTCGGAATGAGACTAGATCGCAGCGACTTGAATCTTCTTTATAAAACACGGTGAGACTACTATTTGCCTGTAAATTTAAATCCCTAATGTGCAAAAAAAATCGGATTAGAGACAATATTGCCCGGACACAATGTTTCTGTAGAAAACTCTCCTTAACCAAAGTTATTCATATTTGTTTTACTGCCTGACTTGGATTATGTCTCTGGAAGGTATTCAAAGGAAATACCAGATGCTTACGAGAGGCTTCTGTTGGATGCGGTAGAAGGTGAACGCAGGCTGTTCATTAGAAGTGATGAACTTGATGCTGCTTGGGCACTCTTTACACCTTTATTGAAAGAATTGGAAGAGAAGAAAATTGCACCAGAGCTATATCCATATGGTAGTAGAGGACCAGTAGGAGCACATTATCTTGCTGCAAAGCATAATGTCAGATGGGGAGATCTTAGCAGCGATGACTAGTAAGAATCTTCTATGTTTTTCGGATTTCTTGTTTTTGAGAAATCAGTCAATAACATGAAGGAAACCGATTGCATCGTTTGCTTTTGCTGGTTTCAATGTTCTGTCCAAATGTAATTGAATTGGGAAAATACCAAACCATCGGCTCTACTTTTTCTTAAGACAGTATTTATCGTTGATTAGTCACCCTAAAAAATGGAATGGGCATATCTAGGTAGGCAATGTGAGACTTACGACTCTGTAAAAGTTGGATGGATAGAGTTAAAATCTAGTAGGAAATACCATATGGTCCTAGAAATAATAAATTAGAGTGGGTTTGGTCCAGTTGACCTAGTCAACTGTTTATTTGGTCCTTTTTAAAATATATATTATTGTTTGGTCCTAAAAATAATGGTTTGGTCCTAGGGTGACGTCATGGATGATATAAATGTCATCTTTTAGTGGCAGAAATACCCTTTTGGGTCCATATATATACAAAAAAGGGCGCAGAAAATATCTTATTTTCAGATTCACTTTTTCTCTCTTTTTTATTTTCAGATTTAATTTCTCTCTCTTCTTTATTTTCAGATCTAGTTTTTTTTTTTTCTCCCCATTTTTTTTTCTCTGCTCATGATGAAGAAGATGAAGATAATGATGAACGACGACAATTTTGGGTTCTTTTTTCTCTGCTAATGTGATGTTGATGATGATGAAGACGATAAAGAAGATGATGATGATGAAGTTTTTGCGTTTCTTTTTCGTTTTTTGTTGATTTATTGCTGCTGTTGAAGATGATGAAGATGATAAATACGATGAAGATGATGTTGTTGATGCCGAAGACGATGATTTAGTTTTTGAAGATGATGTAGTTTTTGTGTTTCTTTTTTCGTCTCTATTTGTTTGATGTTGTTGTTGAAGATGATGAAGACGATGAACATGATGAATACGATGTTGCTGCTGCTGTTTTGAAGACGATGATGTTTGTTGCTGCTGTTGAAGACGACGAAGATGATGCTGCTGCAGTTTATTTGACGAATGAATTCTGGTTTATATATGTTTTTATCAGGAATTCATTCCAGAAATGAACTCTGGTTTACATAGGTTTTTATCAGGAGTTCATTTGACGACTGAACTCTGGTTTATATAGGTTTTTATCAGGAGTTCATCTGACGAATGAACTCTGGTTTATATAGGTTTTTATCAGGAGTTCATTCCAGAAATGAACTCTGGTTTTATATAGGTTTTTATCAGGAGTTCATTTGACGAATGAACTCTGGTTTATATAGGTTTTTATAGTTCATTCCAGAAATGAACTCTGGTTTATATAGGTTTTTATCAGGAGTTCATTTGACGAATGAACTCTGGTTTATATAGGTTTTTATCAGGAGTTCATTTGACGAATGAACTCTGACTTTTTTTTCTTAATAACGAAATTTTTGTAGAATTTAATGAAATGTAATGAAATTTATAGAATATAATGAAGTGTACAATTTTCATGAAACATAAATGGACTCAAATCTATAAAATGGCTGATAGTTCATTAGGCAGAATGAACTGCTACAAAAAATAAGTTGGAATTAACACGGAAGGGTACTTTGGTCCATTTAATATTTTTAAATAATTATGGACCAAATGGAAAAGGTGATTTCTGAAAGGACCAAACTGACTTGGGACCACCTAAAAAAGGACCAAACGATATTTTCCCCTAAAATCTACTATCTCTCTTCTCTCGTTGCCTCACTTATGTTTTTTTTTTTTTGAAGCATTAATAATTGAATAAAAACTAGATGTTTAGTACATGGGGATATTAGTAAGTAATCTCTTTAGAGCAGTATGGACTCAACAAAACAAGGATTTGTTGATTTTGATCCCACTATGGACTCAACAAACATGAAAAACGGATGGACAAACCAACAAATTTGTTGGTTTGTTGAGTGAGATGGAAGAACAGGCGCGCGCTTGATGGAAGACCTGGTGATGCTGCCACAAGCGCTAACGTTTGAGCCAAAAACGCCCGTTGTTCATTCATTCGCCAGCGTCTCTAGTTAGAGCGCCGCATTTTTCCCGAAACCACCGACGGCTAAATCTGGACGGCTGAAAATTATTGTTATCTAATGGCTATAATTTTTGAGTTCTATAAATACTCCTCATTTCAACTCTATATTCACACATTCTACACATTCTTCACTCTCAAATCATCTACAAAAATGCCTCCCAGAGTTCGTTGTGCTAGAGGGATGGCAATTTGCTCCACCCAAACCCATCCCCATGGGTACCCGCCCCTATTGGGTAGGGTTTTCCCCGCGCAAATGGGGATGGGGTCGGG
Source organism: Papaver atlanticum (assembly GCA_023531105.1). Lineage (NCBI taxonomy): Eukaryota > Viridiplantae > Streptophyta > Magnoliopsida > Ranunculales > Papaveraceae > Papaver > Papaver atlanticum. The sequence goes on along the minus strand of JAJJMB010002379.1, from coordinate 1,934,690 downwards.
TACGGGTTATCCCCGAAATTAGTTATGTGGGGATGGGATTTAAGGTCCCCACCCCATACCCGCCCCGTACCTTTCATATATAGGGTTTAGAATTTTATTAAAAATATTATCATTGTTTAAGGAGAATCAAGGTGGAGAAGGAGATGTAGAGACAAGAAGGACAACCATCTTATTAGAGAGAGATAGTTCTAATACATAGGTTACATTGTATACATATAAAGTGGAAACTCTAGGTAATTATATGGACCGCACATCCATGGGTCGTAGGCCCTGTAACACTCCCCCTTGTGCGGTTCAATAACAAAACTTTATACATAATGCTTCACATATAGTGCTTTGAATGTAGTTCTTCAAATGTCGTTCTCTCCTTGATGACTTGTGCCGAAATCAACTGCCTCATTAAAACTTTGACAAGGAAAAACCCAGTGGGATAAAACCTTGGTACAACTCTTCACATGTAGTACTTCACATGTTGTCTCGTACTTTACATGTAGTTCATCACATGTAATACGATCTTCAAAGATCGATGAGTCTAAGTTAATTGCCTCGTTAAAACTTCGTCAGGAAATCCCAGAGGGACAAAACCTGAACTAAAGAAAAAGAGTATAATATTAAGTAATCTTAGAACATAGTTGGATGCGTATACGTTGCCTCATTAAAACCTTGACAAGGAAAACCCAGTGGGATAAAACTTTGACGAAGGGAAAAGAGTACTACGTGACAAATGCAAGTAAACGTGACCCGTTGCAGATGATCACTTTGCTCCGTTGAAGTTGACTAGTTGCTTCACAACTCTTAAGGCAAAGAATCCTTGTGGGAAAGATAATAGTCTTAGCTGGGAAATTACATTCTCGGTGTTCGTTGTTGTCACATTAAAAACCTTGCCGAGTAACAAAACCCTGTGGGAAAAAGTAACCTCGGTGAAGGAAAAGAGCTCAACCCACCATTAGATGCTCCCCCTGATGTCAGACAATTTTCATTAGTCTTATGCAGTCAAAATGAGTTTATCACATATTACTTTGGTGACTTGAATGTTTATAAGACCCTGTTGTTGATTCTGGAAGTTACATTGCTTAACATAATATTGTGTTTCATTTCTTTGATTCAGATATTTTCAGTAATATCAATGCGATCTTTATGTCTTCAACGTTCAACATACTTGATGTTTTTTGTGTTGTCTCGCTAAAAACCTTGTTGAGTAACAAAACCCTTTGGGAAAAACTATTCTCGATCGAAGGGAAAAAGAGTACAACACAGCTTCATTTTCGAAGTAAAATATGTAGACATCATATCCTTGGATCCTCCCCCTGATGTCGGCATCTCCCCCTGATTAAGTTCAGAGATGTCAACAACCTTTGGATTGCACTTTCATTAGCATTCCTTTTATGTCTTTGCAGGGATAAAAAAAAATTATGTCAATGGTTACTTTTAAGTATATGATTACATTCATTATACAATTCCTATGACATTGCGTTGGCGCCGAGCTATGTTTAGCTAACAAGTTCACTGAGGATGAAACATTTGGTCGAGTACATTATGCTAAGTAGAATATTGCGTCTATTATACTTATATAAGGAAAGTTCATCTCCCGACACAACTTCGTCATATTCCCTTAGACAAATTGGTCATTAATGTACATTTAAAACTCGCCTAATCATGGGAGTGCTAGCAGGATGCATGTCCTTGTTAAATTGCCTGAAAATGGACATATGCAAACTGGTGGAATAATATACCACAAGCTCGGTCTTCTAGTTCAGAACATAGATAAGATCGAGATTTCCCAGGATTTTCATCTCAAATTCATATTTTAAATAGCTTGTAAGATCTCTTATTCCATTAAGAGTACTTATCATGTCCATACCGTCGACATAGATAGCTATAATTCTGAATCAGAAACTTATTTAATATGCGTGGCACAAAACGTTACTTGTTATCCCTTCACAATCAAATAGTCACTTAGACGGGTATACCACATCCGCCTGATTATTTAAATCAATAAGTGAGTGTTCCAGTGTAACTGCAAACACACTCCGTGATTTAGAGTCATTCGACTTGGGAAGCAAAAGGTCATCATGCACTTTTGCAAATATCTTTGAGTTTAAATCTCCAGAGATATAACCACATCTACTATGTTTCAATCTCTTTTGAAACTACCAAGCAAACTAATTAACTGAACATTATGATTTTCAAAAGAGTAAGCGATCCGGGGGTTTGTGAGAAACCTCGCGCCACAAGGTGATTCTTTATACTTTAAGACCTCATTCTTCTCACTACACTTTGTGAAAAATAACCGTATATGTCCCACAGGCTTTACACTTGGTTGGTTAGCACAACCACACCAAATACCCGTATATTTGTCAAAGAACAAAGTTTTACATGGATTACGTAGGCCAAATATGCTATTTATTTGAAATTAATCAAAATAAAGCATGGTTCGATCTCATTGTGCTCTACTTTTGGAGTAACTATTTATAGATTATATCATCACTGTGCACGCATGACCTTCCATTGACTCATGTGCATTCTCATAATCCGTCAGGATTTCATTGTTCTCTAGAATCATTTAAAACTTCGGAGCGTCCTCCCGTTTGATTCATGGACATATTTAGAGACAATCTTATGAGATGATTTCAGATGATATAATTAGCTTGTGCCTAACTCACCTATTTCCTTTCTAGGTGAGCACTGATCGAACCTAGTGGTCTCTGCATCTTCCTTTATGGAGCCACGGCCTTAACCACACTTCCACCAAGTGTAGTTGTAACACCATAGTTTTCGGTGCATATCATTTACTAAGGATTTTTAACCCTACAAGCATGTTTGCAGTTGGTATGTGTGATCTCGTCAGTTTAGCGATATTAGTGTACATTCCGAAAATCGATAATCCTTTCTTCACTTCACATTCCCGTTTGTGGAGTATAGGAGTTTATATGTGACAAAATGGGAACACACCACGACATTCCCTGTCGTTCCCTCGGAAAATACTTTTTCCTGTCTCCCCCTAACGACGGGAAGACTATCCCATTAGAGTGACTATCCGCGAATCAGCGGTTGAGAGATTGCCTGTCAAAAGGTTTAAAACTGCGGATAATTGTTGGAAATTCTTGTCCAACATAGTAACTTAATCATTTGATGACCTATCATAGTACGATGTGGAGTCGTAAGGGCACATAAATGGTGCA
>JAJJMB010002379.1:1918328-1931108 GCA_023531105.1 Papaver atlanticum | reverse complement strand
TTCCATCTTGGAAACAAAATTTGAGCATTGCTTCGCTCGATGATCCAATCATCGTAGTCACATTATAAAGAATTAGTTCAAAAACTAGTGTATATTCCTTAAATTAGTGGGAGGAAAACCACTATCAGTTACACATTAAGTCTTGAGAGATTTAATAAGTGGTGTGGCCTTATTGCGTAACAAAGGTGGGATTCAACTCAAGTACTTTAGAGTGAATATATGTTACGTTTCAGGGGGGATGATATATTTTCATCCAAATATATCTCAAGTGCATTGGAAAATTTATGTCTCATGGGAATGATGTACTTTTCATTCCATAAGCGCAGACATTGGATCTAGTTCAATTAAATAATCAATTGGCCAGAAAAAGTTCTTTTTGTCATTAAAGTTGATGTCTAAAGTATTACCTTCCTATGGAAATTGGTTACCACTATGGTACCCGCATTGCACTGTTTGTACCAATACCGGTAAGAAGATTCATTCCCAACTCTTTGGTGAGAGCTAGAATTACATCTTAGCTTCATCCCATATTCAGTTGATACCTGTACTTTGGTGTCATTACTACCGGGGGCTTTGTCTCATGATATATATATGCCCCTTTTCACATACTTTATGTGAGTCGGTACGTCTAACCCTCATTACTTCGGGGTTCTTTCCATTTTCAATTTTGCTACATTTAGCTTAATTTGAAAATTTTATTTATCTCAACAGGCCAAGAGAATCTCACTTTGAATGTCAACCACTTACTTTAGGTTGAATAGCTTACTAAAGATAATATATCTCTTGTTCGCATACTTTAACATATACTGGTTCATTAGTTTATGGATGAAGTAAAAAAAATGGAAGATTTTTAACTCATATCACTTTTTGTGAGTTCTTCCATAAACATTGGGATGCATGTGTTTAGAAACACAAAGGAATATATACCTATGAGTCCAAAATATCATTTTTGAGTCGAGTTGGGTCCAACCAGAAAGGACCATACTAAAAAAAACATAACCCAGTCAACAGCCAAATCACGATAATCTAGTTAGTAGTGTTAACTCATTAAGGTGGTAACGTGTTCAAGGCTCATGGAGAGTTTACATGTCCATTTAAAAATCAAGCATTCATTGGGATTTTATGAACTAGTCCTTTGACAGCACAATGGACATAGGAAACAGACACGGCGGATGCAAGTATGGCAGACCAAACATTTCATGCCAAACATGTGACCGGTATAAAATTTTTTTAATAGACCCCTATAAGGCCTATGCATATTATACAGTAAACATATGAATAACAACCAACATATACCATACCGTCACATCAGCTCATGAGGTAGAAATAATAAATACGGCAAAATATCAACATACGGACAAATAGAATTTAGTAGCAAGACAAATTTTATACACAGTTTTCTATAACCTGGCTTGATTGGGGTATACCCATATTAATTGGGGTATACCCAGATTTATATGGACATAGTGCCCTTACTAAGGAGAGGTCAAAAATGGGTGAAGTTACTTTAGTACCCCTGCACTAATTAACCATATTACTTAATCAGATAACCCTAAAATAAAAAACCTAAAAAAACTGTTAATCTTCTCTTAATCTTCTTTTCTTCTTCTTCATCTACATCCTACATCAAAATCATAGAAACAAATCTCTGCAAATCATCCAATTTGATTTTCCTGAAAAATGGTTGATTCCAAACGATCAAGTAGCAGCACAGATTCAACAGGACATATCAAAAGATCCAAATCAGAGAAAAAAGGTAAGGGAAAAATTGGAACTAGTAAACCCGAAAATCCAATCCCTGAGAATGTTGAAAAGAACCCTCCACCGGTGAAAAGAAGACTGTAAGTGATTTCTAAACTCAAACCCATTATTGTTTTGTGTTTTTGATTGTTATATTAGATTAGAAATAGAAAATGATGATTTTCAGTGTTTTTGGTCGGCATGGTTTTTAAAAAAATAGGATGCCGGTCTTTTCATAACAGCCATGGCGACTGTGAAACATTAACCAGGGACGGCATGGTATTCAATAACCAACCCTGCCGACTTTTTTCTAGTCGGCATATTCTTAGACTTGTACCTTTCCGACTTTATGTCACAGAAACCTTAATTTCCTGAGTTAACAGTCGGCATCTTTCTTGAACAGGACCCTACCGACTGTGTGTTAGTCGGCTTGGTATATGATTACAACCTTGCCGACTAAGTATTAGTCGGCAATGTTTAGATCTCGACCTTGCCGACTTGGTGACCAGAACCATGTTTCAATGTGTAGAATTTTCATATCTTTTATTTGTGTATTATTTAGGTTCCCAGAGGAAAAAATAGAAGATATCCCTTGTCTTGTTAACAATGCAGAAGAGCTATTATAATTTATTGACAAGATTTATCCTTCTTTAGAAGATCCTAGAGATGAAACTGAAGAGAATTTCCCTGTAAGAATCAAAATTGCATGAATAAAGTGAATTACATCTTCCCATGCTCTGTTTTCTATTGGGTATAACTAAAGGTCGGCAAGGTTACATTGCAGACTATTAGACAGCCGACAATGTTAGAAATTATTTGTGTGCCGACTATTAGTCAGCCGGCATGGTAAGAAATATTTATATGCCGACTATATGATAGCCGACAGTGTAGAATAGTCGGCATCTTCTTCATTCATAGACCTTGCCGGCCCAAGATAGTCGGCGTTTTCTTCATCCGTAGACCTTGTCGTCCAAAGTTAGTCGGCACCATATTCAATCGTAGACCTTGCCGACTTTATAACATTTTCAGAATCAAAATTTTTGATCGAACTCATATGACAAAAGGTTTAATCTACTGAATTCATAATTTCATAAGTTTTAATCTAAACTCAATTAATTAAGCTAATCAATTTTTTTAGTGTTAATTAAACAAGGGTATATTAGCCATTTTGAAAATACAAGGTTAAGGGGTGGCTTATTTTACTTCAAAATGACCTAGCTTTTGTCTCATTAGGTATACCCCAATTAATCTGGATATACCCCAATCAAGCCAGGTTCTATAATATTAAATTAATCAGATAATTATGTTTGGAAGACAAATAGATATGACAGGGAAAAGATAAAATAGTGACAACATAGTGATAACACCGTTTTGAGTATCATGTATATAGAAAAATCACGGAGGATACAAATTAATCATATCAGACTAGACATTAAAGAGAGAGAAAATTAGTTGTTCTAGTTTTTCAAGCAAAAGAAAGACATACTAAAACTATAAGATGCAATGGTTGAGACACACAAAATTCGAGATTAAAAAAAAAGATAAAATAGGATAGTCAAGATACATGGGTATGATTTATTAAAATTAATCAACAGAAAAACAAACTACTCAAACGTGTTAGCTAGGATTTGATGTATAGAAAGGAAAAAATTAAAATAAATCTAGAGTATTTTTTTTTGTACATTTGAATCGTAACATACACATTTAGGGTAATTAATAGCATGTGCATCAATCATCAGTCAAACAGGAGAGCCAAGAAATATGATATAGCAGACAACAATCCATAGGCTACATGTGACAAACAGAAAACAAAAACAAAAAGAATAAAGAAAAGGATTAGTTTTACCTTCTTAACTTATGATTACGAAAACGAAAGATAGAAGTACCAAATGTCAAGGATACGATGTCGACATCAACAACTGTCAAGGATATTGTGTCGACATCATGTACAGCTGCAAGTATCCGACCACTTAAGGAAATATAGTTCAGGATAGGAAACAATATTACACGATCATTATTGAAGATTTTCGTGTTTCCCATTTTGTGTATATTATGTATTTATGTGATTGTATATTCATTATATTCCTGTAACCTGTGTAATATAAATAGAGAAGTTGTTTTCTCTCCCAAGGATTAAAGGAAGAACATTCATATCTGTTTCTTTACCTTGTTATGGTATCGAGATAGCTTAGGGTTATCAATCTTGGGATCACATCTGTTTGCTTTTTATTTTTATTTTCAATTCAGTCAAATGGCTTCATCCTCCTTCAACTTCAATCATGTTTTAACCCTCAAGTTGGATGATACCAACCACCTGCTATGGAAGTCACAAATGATGGCCTTTGTTCGTGGTCATGACTACACGGGTTTTCTCGATGGAACTCATCCTTGTCCACCTGCAACTATTACAACACCAGTACTAGATTCAACGAAGACCATCCAAACCCTTAATCCATCTTTCTTAACCTGGCAACAAAAGGACCAACTGCTACTCAATGGTATCCTCTCTTCCCTGTCACATAGTGTGCACACTCAGATGATTGGAGTAACGACCTCTCGAGAGGCGTGGGAAAGACTGGAAAGGATTCTTGCTTCAAACTCTCAGGCTCGTGTAATGCAGCTCCAGTTGTAGTTGGTGAACACCAAGAAAGGATCCTTGAATATCCTTGATTATCTTACAAAAATGAAATTTTATGCTGGTTTAGCTGCTATTTCTCAGCCAATATCTGATTCACAACTTGTCTTGTATGTTCTCAATGGACTTGGTACCGAATACATTCCATTTGTTACGGCTATGACCACACGTGCTTAGCCTGTTTTATTCGCTAACCTACAAGGATACTTGCTGAACCATGAAATTCGTTTAGCAGATCAACATGTTGCTGAACTAGCTTCTCCTGCTGTTAACAATACTCACAGGAAACCATTTTCCGATGCTCATGCTCAGAATCGCAACCAACAACCAACGCCTAATCGTGGAGGAGGTAATAATGCTCGTGGTCATGGTCGTGGGCGCGGCCGTGGTGGTGGCTATAATCATGTTGGGTATCGTCCTCCAAACTCACCTGCTCCTGTATGTTAGATTTGTAATAGATCTGGACATAGTGCTATCCGTTGTTACAATCGGTTCACTGAAGGTTATCAATCTGATCAAGCTACAACTAATGTTGTTACTCATGTTCCGAGCTATAATTATGTTGATCCATCTTGGTACCCTGATTCGGGTGCGACACACCATGTTACTCATGACTTAAGGAACATTCAAAACCGAGCTGAATATAATGGGAACGATGTTGTAACTGTTGGTAATGGAACAGGTTTGCCGATTACTCATACTGGATTTTCTTCATTTGATACGTCGTCTTATTCTTTTAAACTAAATAATATCCTGCATGTTCCCAACTTAAAGAAGAATTTATTATCAGTACAACAGTTTACTCGAGATAATGATGCTTATTTTGAGTTTCATCCTAATGTTTTCTTTATAAAGGAACGTACGTCGGGGAAAGTTCTACTAGCAGGCAAGAGTAAAGATGTCATGTATCACCTTCCATCACCAAAATCATCTAATCAGTCCAGGAAGGTGTTTATAGGAATTGGAGAGGAAATGACTCCAGAAGGGTGGCATCATCGGTTGGGGCATCCAGCCTACAAAGTAGTTCAATTAGTTTTGAATAAGAATAAGTTACCTGTGATTAACGATAAGAACCATAAGTTCTGTGAAGCTTGTCAGTTGGGTAAAAGTCATCGACAAACATTACGCATGACTAACACCATCTCTCAAGCTCCTCTAGATTTAATTTTTACTGATATATGGGGACCTTCACCTACTGTTTCAACTTCTGGTTCAAAATATTATGTTTTATTTATGGATGATTATTCAAAGTATTCATGGATTTATGCAATTACTTTCAAGTCAGATGTGTTTGGAGTTTTTGAAAAGTTCAAAGCCATGGTTGAAAATAAGTTTTCTTGCAAAATCAAGGCAGTGCAGTCTGATTGGGGAGGAGAATTTCAAAAATTGGAACCCTATTTTGCTCGGTTTGGGATTAATCATAGAGTTTCGTGTCCTCATACGCACGAACAAAACATTGCTGTTGAAAGAAAGCATCGACATGTTGTGGATACAGGTCTTACACTAATGGCTCATGCCAAGGTTCCTACTCATTTCTGGGATCATGCTTTTGAAGCTGTTGTTTATTTAATAAATAGGTTGCCCACTCCTACACTTCAAAATTCATCACCGTTTGAAGTTCTCTTTCGAAAGAGTACGGATTATCAGTTTCTTAAGGTCTTTGGATGTGCCTACTACCCATACTTACGACCTTACAATAAACACAAGATCAATTATCGATCTATTAGGTGTATTTTCATGGGATACAGTTCACGGCAGCATGGATACAAATGCTATGAACCAACTCAGAGACGCATGCTTATTGCTCGACATGTGGTGTTTGATGAATCTTTATTCCCTTTTGCAGGATTACTAACTTATCTGCCTACACCTATCATAGTTGATCCAGTACAACTTCCCTCCTTGATGGTACCAGTTTCTGCTCCACAAACTTTACCTGATGTAGAAGCTCCGACGGTCGCTGCAATACCATCACTAGCTGCTGCACTACCCTTTCCAGATTTGACTTCAACTACTGTGACACCACAGTCACAGACAGATCCTGTACAAAATATTCCCACTGATCCGGTTATACCCGCAAGTACCGAAGCACCCAACATCACTCAAGGTATGCACACTCGGTCTAAATCGGGAATATTCAAGAAGAATAGTCGTTATCCATTGGTTCTCACTACCAATGTCCAACAAGATGATTTTATTCCCACTTGTGCTTCCCAAGCATTTAAATATCCACATTGGCGTCAGGCTATGATAACGGAGCTTAATGCCTTACTTCAACAGGGCACCTGGACTCTAGTACCACGGCTTCCTTCTATGAATGTGCTTGGTAATAAGTGGGTTTTCACTATAAAACGTAATGTCGATGGTACCATTGCTCATTACAAAGCCTGGATCGTTGCGATAGGGTTTAATCAACAATATGGGATTGATTATACTACTACTTTCAGTCCAGTGGTGAAGTTTACAACTTTACGAACTATTATTGCACTTGTTGTCTCTCGTAAATGGGTTATTAGACAACTCGATGTTAATAATGCGTTTCTTAATGGAGTTCTCGAAGATGAAGTATATATGAATCATCCACCAGGATTCATTGATTCCTCCCATTCTATACATGTGAGTAAGCTAAGAAAGTCCATATATGGGCTAAAACAGTCTCCGTGGGCGTGGTATACTCGACTGACTCAATTTTTACTCAAAATTGGTTTTCATGGATCTAAAACTGATCCCTCTTTATTCATTTATAATGAGGGAACTATTGTAGTATATCTACTGGTGTATGTGGACGACTTATTGGTTACGGGTAATGATCCATCTTTTATTTCTCGTGTTATTTAATTGATTGGGGAAGAATTTGCTATTAAAGATCTGGGAGTCTTCAAATACTTTTTAAGACTTGAAACTACAACAAATACAGAGGGTCTAGTTCTATCCCAACAGAAATACATTTTGGATATTCTTACTCGGAAAAATATGCAAGATGTTAAGCCTATTTCCTCTCCAATTGTAGCAACTACTCGTCTCACTAGAAACTCTGGGGAACCGTTTTCGGATGTTTTTATGTATCGTAGTACTGTGGGTGCTCTTCAATACCTAACACTCACACGTCCAGACATAACCTTTGTTGTTAATAAGGCATGTCAGTTTATGCATAGCCCAACGACGGAAAATTGGGCTCTAGTAAAGAGGATACTTCGCTATCTTAAACATACACTGAATTATGGATTACAATTTTATCATAGTTCTCCACCCATGCTCTCAATTTTCACCGATGCCGATTGGGGAGGTTCTTTAGATGATCGGAAGTCGACTGGAGGTTACGCTATTTACTACGGGAATAACCTTATTTCTTGGAGTTCGAAGAAACAACCAACTGTTTCTCTATCGAGTACAGAGTCCGAGTATCGCGCCATTGCAAGTGCATCAGCTGAAGTAGTTTGGATTCGTTCATTGTTTCGAGAACTCAACATTCCTTTGGTTTCTCCTCCCACGCTATGGTGCGACAACATAGGCGCTACCTACTTGATTGCCAATCCGGTGTTTCATACTCGCAGTCGTCATGTTGAGATTGATTTCTACTTTGTTAGAGACATGGTTGCTAAGAAAGAGCTCATTGTGAGAATCATCTCGTCTCAAGATCAAATTGCAGACATACTTACGAAGGGTCTTTCTACTCCTCGGTTTACACTGTTGCGATCCAAGCTCAATCTTGTTGGCACAGACATTCGCTTGAGGGGGCGTGTCAAGGATACGATGTCGACATCAACAACTGTCAAGGATATTGTGTCGACATCATGTACAGCTGCAAGTATCCGACCACATAAGGAAATATAGTTCAGGATAGGAAACAATATTACACGATCATTATTGAAGATTTTCGTGTTTCCCATTTTGTGTATATTCTGTATTTATGTGCTTGTATATTCATTATATTCCTGTAACCTGTGTAATATAAATAGAGAAGTTGTTTTCTCTCCCAAGGATTAAATGGAGAACATTCATATATGTTTCTTTACCTTGTTACCAAAATCATGCTATAATGGAGCTCCCCGATACGTATTCTGTGATTCGTTGAGAACCCCCCAAAAAAATGAATTCTCTCCAGCTTACTATACTTGATCGAGAAAAGAAAACAGAAACTCGGACCCAGAATAACATTTTATTTTATTTTATTTTTTTAGTGATTTGATAATAACCCAAAAACAAAAAATCAGCGGCTAAGCTCGTGCTTGATAACGTGTTTAAGGAGAATCAAGGTGGAGAATGAGATGTAGAGACAAGAAGGACAACCATCTTATTAGAGAGAGATAGTTCTAATACATAGGTTACATTGTATACATAAAGTGGAAAGTCTAGGTAATTAGATGGACCGTAAATCCATGGGCCGTAGGCCCTGTAACAATCATAGATTTTATTTATTATTTCATTCAATGTTCATAGAAATTTACCAACGATACGATGCGCATAAAATATTTCTGTAACTCAACTCATTTGTACAAATTATACTATAGATGATCGATCTTACAATGTTAACTATATTTTCTTTCAGTCTACCTAAATAATCAATCTTATTGGATTATAACCAAGATTGAGAAGAAAAAAAAGCTTTGTACTTGATAGTTTTATTGTCGATATAATTTCTTTTTGCACCTTTGGCTTCAATGTGAATATGCTTGATAGCACTTGTTAGATTCTGACAGAGTTATAAATATTTTTTGTAAATCATGGGTAACCCATGGGTAACCCACGGGTAACCCGTTCCCCACGGGTATTTCCCATACCCGTCCCCACCCCAATTCTTATGGTAACGGGTAGGGGATGGGTTTTGGTTTTTTGAACGGGGTAGGGGATGGGATTCAAGGTCCCCACCACATACCCTCCCCATTGTTATCCCTATGTTAGATTCACTCAACAAGAGGATTTAGCTATTTGTAGAGCCTTTGTTTTTCACACATAAGATGCTTTCGGTAGGAATGTAGCAGAATCGACATTGTGTTTCTGGGAGAAAGTTTATAGAATGTTCGCCGCTAAAACGGGGAACATTAATGGGCGTGATCCTCACTTATTGTCGTATCATTTTAGTTCAATTAGTCGTCATGTATCGGAATTCATCGATGTACTAATGGAGAATCACAGAAATAAGCTCAACGGTGAAGCTGTACATGAAGTGGAACCCAGAACTCTAGCGATGTGGGCAGTATCTCATGGCGGATGTCCTTTCGACTTCCATGCTTGTTTCAACATTCTTAGGGTGCTCAACAAATACAATCCCTATGTCCCCATAGGAATTCCACCATCCGACGAGAATTGACACCTATGTAGTAGTTGTTTTAATCTGTCTTTTGTTTTATTCTAATGTATTTCTTTTATTCTCATGTATAATGTGGTTGTTCAATGCAGTATGTTTTTATTTATGAGATTGATGGTGCAATATTAAATCCAAGAAAAAATTAAATTAGTTATGTTATTGATGATGCAAATCATAAGACATCCACATGTTTGGTTTTAGGTAATCCTAATAACACATAATAAACAGCAAACTAAATAACATAATACCATAGTGAATCGATTTGTCCTTCAATTTCAATCAGCCCACTCCACCTAAAAACACCTAGGACATTTCCAGAAGTTCCTTCTATATGTGTCTTCTTCAGAAGAAGTGCACAAATGCATAAAAGTTTTGCAAACGGGCTTTGAGCATCCACTGATTCTCTGTGGACAATGTTTTTATTCGTGATCTCCATATCCACAATGCTTGCAGTGTAATAACTTCTTCTTCAACTTGGCTTTAAGTTTGAAGTTTTTGCAGAGTGTTGCAATCTTTTCTTCTTCTTTAATCTTCATAGCATCATCTAGCATATGTGGTTCCTCTGGATAGTTGGGATCTTGACATTGCAAATACCTGAGTTTTTCCGGTTGTGATTCAATCACCATTCTGATGCATGAATAACCTTCCCGCGGACACTTTGAATACATCCAAGGGCATTGCATAAGACTGTGGTTATCCATGAAACATAATGGACAAACCTGTTTTGCTTCGACACATAATATTTGCTTCGCTTTTCCTTTAGAAGACATGGTGGATGTTGTTGGCTTAAGAAAGAAATTTGTTGGTTTGGTTGAGAATAATACCTGGTGCTGTATTTATAACAAAAAAATAGGCGTTGGTAATTCAAATGGGCAGTTGTAGTAAAGCCGCGGTGTTACTACAAACGCCAACGGGAGATTCGAACCTGCATTCTAATGGCCACAAGGAAAAGTATTCTACAAACTTTCCAAGCCATTCGTTGTGATTGCTATTACATTTAGCATATATGTACATTTGCATCAGGCATATAAATATAAAAATGGTAATTTATAAATGTTTATGATTAAATCAATTAATTTCCATTGTTTCCTTATTACGTCCTTTAAGTTTAATTGGCATGATAAATGTTTGGAAAATTCTCTAACCTAATTATAGTAAGCATGAACTGCCATGCATGTTATTTGATTTTAAATACGTATACCATAAGTGCATAAATGTATGGAAAAATAGAAATAGAAATAGAAATAAAACTTGATATTTTAGTTGTTAGAAAAAGCATTAAACTTTGTATTATAAGCTTGACCGTTTGACAAAAATGACAGTTGGTACATTTGGTTGATCGTTTCTTTGAAAGAGCGAAAGAGCTACTGAGGTTGCGAGTTCGAACTTGTTGCAAGTAAGCATTTTTTAATTAGTGAGATCAAAAAATCAGATGGTTTTTTTTTTAAAGAAGTAGAATTATTGAGAGAGTAAAGTTAGAGAAGATGAAGAAGAAAAACATGGATTTTACCAACCACAACCAGAGGAAGAGTATTTGGGTACCCAGGTATGCTTCAAACTTAGATAATGTTGGTTGAATTGATCCAAAATTTCAAAAAATGTAAATTTTTTAAGTAGATTTGGGCTTGTTCGGTTACCTTATGTGAAGAACATGTAACCGAACACATCTGAAAGTGTAGTTCGGTTACTTTTTCCAACCACGCAGGTAACCGAACTCGCTCTTAATGGAGGTTTTTAGTCGTTCGGTTAACACGCAGGTTACCGAACTTTGTTTATAGGATTTACAGAGTAATGTTCGGTTTGCCCTCAATGTTGCCGAACTTTAGGGTCTAGAAGTTCGGTTGGTTCGCAACCTATATCTAACCGAACTTCGTGTTGATTAAGATTTTACCAAGTGTACAAAGTTCGGTTGTTTCGCAAACTTCATACCAACCAATATCTAACCGAACTTCACGCAATTAGTGAAGAGTTCGGTTTGTCAAGGTTTTTTGCGAACAAACCGAACATAGTGGGACAAGTTCGGTTAAATTGAAACTCAACATAGTGGGCAAAATAGCACAGTTCGGTTACATTGGATTTTTTTATTTTTTTTGTAATATTTGTAAAGTTCGGTTAGAAAATAGTTTTAGCCTTCTTTGCGAACAAACCGAACATAGTGGGCAAAGTTCGGTTAAATCAAAACTCAACATAAATAGCACAGTTCGGTTACATTTGGATTTATTTATTTATTTGTAATATTGGTAAAGTTCGGTTAGAAAATAGTTTTAGACTTTTTTGCGAACCAACCGAACTCAACATATTGATTTTCAGAGAAGGGTTCGGTTAGCAACATATTGATATGCGAACCAACCGAACTATGAGTTCGGTTAAGAAAAAATTAATTCATTATAACCGAAGTGTTCTTCGTGTTCTTGGTTTCAGAATGTTCGATTAGCAAACTAGTTTTTTTTTAAACTATTCCTAACCGAACATGCAACTGTAACTTCCATTTAAACCATATTTTGATGAATTCTACCAGTTTTCTCAATAAAAAACGAATTAAAAGTGATGGGTTTTTCAATCGAACGAGTAACGTCAAGGGAAGAAGAGAAGAATTTTCTTTTTCAAAACTATTTTTTTTTTTGATGCCCCTGCTATCTGATAGACGCATTTATGTGTCTATTTTCATCTCTTTTATGTATAGTGTTAGTACCCATTTTTGCACTAATTTTGGTATTTTATCCCTTGTAGGTGTATTTTGGAAAAATAGGCTTTTGCGGCGAAATTGGCTCAAAAAGTTGTTAAAGGCTCCTGGGAGGACATTTGCTATTCGGACTCTTATTTTGGATAAGGGGTAACCCATTTCCAAGCAGCTGCTAAGCACAGACCGAGACTGGATAGGGGGAGGACAAATTTCTTCACGTTTTCAAAACAAAAAAAAAAAAAAATGGCGGGAATTCTCTTCACTTACAGACGATTTCTGGGATGAATTTTTGATCGATTTTTATGGAGATTAAAGGGCTGAATTTGATTGGGTTTGTTCCTATGGACCTAACAGGCAAGGTAAGGGTGTTGGAATGGATCCAAAGTGGCTAGAACTCGAATTGGAAGCGAAAAA
>JAJJMB010002379.1:1768774-1918318 GCA_023531105.1 Papaver atlanticum | reverse complement strand
AAAGAAAAATTGGTTTTTATTGAGTAGTTGTGAAGTGTTTTGATGGGGCATGCTTGGTTTTAATACTTTTGATGTTTCATGCTTCGTGCTTACAATTATTACTTCAAGAACCAAATTAGAGGCAAATATTAGAGTCAATTTAAAGAAAAATATTGCATGAATATTGATTAGAATTTATCAAATAATTGGTCAATGGTGGAATCCAGAGTCTCAGTATTTTCTTATTATTGTTGAAACAATTTTATTTAATTCTAAAAAATCCTTCACAAGCCCGAGTTGAACGAACTTTACTCACCACTTTTACTACAACTTAAAAATTCACATCACTATCTCTTTTTTTGTTTTTGATTTTGGTTAATGATTCATTTAAATTAGATGTATATGATTAGATTTATATAGTTATTAGGTTAGTTTTAATTTAAATTAAAGTAAAGGGTAAATGTGTAATTGTCTAACTTTAGGACACCCCTTATAAGTATAGGGAGGTTGGCCTAATAAAACTATGGTCCCCCAAAAAAACCATGGTCCCCAAAAAAATCGTTCTTTCTAAAAAAAAATATGTAAAGAAGTCATTTGCAGGCTAGCCAGGCCCGGCCAGGACTGGCCCAACAGAGTATCGGCCAGGCTCAGGCCCAGGCTGGCTGTCTTAGTTGCATATCAGGCAAGACCGCCCTGGCCAGCTTAGTGGGCGGGCTCCTTCAGGCCAGGCCGCAGGCCAGGCTAGGCTAAGAAAAAACAGGCCAGGCCGGCCGGCCTGTTTGAAACCTCTATCTCTCACTCTGCAGAAATATCTGTTAGAAATCGTGGTCCCAAGTTTACTGAAGAAGAGGATATAACTATATGCAAAGCATATTTTTTTCATAGGGTAATCATTGGTATGGGCTTTCAAGAAGGTTCCTTTTGGGAGAACGTTTTTACAATGTTCGTCTCACTGACGGGGAACCCAGAAAACCGAGATGCTCGTCGATTGCATGCTCGTTTTCAATCTATTAGGCTTTCAATCCAGCCATTTCTTGCTCTAGTAATGGAAATTGATTGAGAAAAGTTCATCGGTGTAACTGAAGATGAAATTATCCAAACAGCTCTTGATAATTAGGAGGAAGCTCACAGTAAACCTTTTCGTTACGAAGCGTGTTTTAGAATTCTAAAAGATGGTCCATCTCAAGCACATATGTACTGCACTCGAATGCCTCTCCTGGTCTTTACAATGGAAGAAGATGTTACTCTTGTTCGATGTTGGTTACATCGTATGATGAGACCAATGAACAGTAATTATTTTTTGGAAGAGTATTGGGACATTTTGTAGCATCGCGGAACGAAACCATAAGAAACAGTAAGATCCTAGAACTAAGAATTGCATTCATCACTAAGGAAGTCAAACATTATACAGAAGTTTTGTGGATGGTTCACCATAGCAATTTTGGATTATCCTCACTGATCAACTGCATCATAAATATTTGAACTTGTTGTTTATCTGTTTTATAGAAAACCATCGCTCAGGCCAAGTTTACTGAAGAAACCGAAAGAGAGTTTAAGCATTATGAATGCTATGAACTCTACAGAGATAATCTCGCTGGATTTGATATAGTTTGATGTTTTTGTTGTGGTTTATTAAAATGTAGTTTGATGTTATTTGCAAGTTTAAATTGTAATAAATTTCGCTTAATCTGAAGAGGAAATTTATTTTAAAATCTAAATATTTTCATTCATTGATATTACTGCCAATTCTTTTACAAGATATAAACTTAGACAATAATAAAAAGTACTAAACAACTTCAATAAAAATCAAGTACAAGCTTTGGCCTCCTGTTTATCTTCATTTGACGTATCTTCTATTCAACTCGCTCTTTGACAGTTTCACCTTTGTTTTTGAATTTTGTGTTGTTAACTTTCAAAACTGGATCTCTTTTTTGCCTTTTAACGGAACATTTTCTTGGAGCAACTTCAAAAACTTGCACTTCCCTCTTACAATTTTCAATCTTTTAAAAACTCCCACATATCTTAAAAACAGCAGCTTCAAGTTTTGCATCGCAAAAAAGTATGATCGCCTTTTCAGCCATTTCACCAACAATAAACTAAAAAATTGAAATAGATTTAGTAGAGAAAATTCAAGAGAAGTGAATTTTGGTGTGAGTGAATTGTTTGAAGATGATGGTAATTTATAGAGGTAAAAAAGTGAATTTTGAATTTTCAAAAAACTACCCGTTGGCGTTTTTGCTACAAACGCCAGCGTGAGTAAAGAGCACGCCGCGTTTAAGCTTCAAACGCCCGCGGTTGTGGTTCCAACGCCGCGTTTAAGCTACACACGATGGAGATTGTTCTTTGACCTGGCGTTTGATGATCAACCGCCCACTTCTTTTCCCATAATGGAGAAACCTGTTTGGCCATCACCTGGCTCAACAAAATTTTCAATTTGGCCATCGCCATAGGAATTGCCCTTATGTTTCAGGTGGTCTAATCTCTTTCGAGGTTATTAGTCATTTTTTCAAGGAAGTCAGTAAGACTAAATTAGTAGATTTTTTTCCCTTTTTTCTCCTGTTATCTTCTAAGTAAATCCCTAATGGGCTTAGAGATCTTCCTCAATAGTTGGCAACAGCCGAACCGGAGGTCCAAACCAAGACATAGAAGAGTGATTCACTTTTGCGGAGTGAGCAAGAAAGTGTGCAACTAGGGGTGAGCATGGGCCGGTATGGACCGGTTTTCGCATCATCCGCATCCAATCCATTGCACTACGGATTTCAAATTTGGCATCAGCATCCAATCCAGATCCAACGGATTTGCATCCACTGAATGCACGGATGGACGGATTGGATGCGGATAATCCAATGGATTTGTTTTAGTTAAAATTTATAGTAAAGAAAATAAAGCTAACACAAATGACTCCTTATAAAACCTACATATCCTATATATGAAATGCCATGTAGATTTTTTCAAGGCAGTCAGTAAGACTAAATTAGTAGATTTTTTTCCTTTTTTTTTTTCCTGTTATCTTCTAAGTAAATCCCTGATGGGCTTACAGATCTTCCTCAATAGTTGGCAACAGCCGAACCGGAGGTCCAAACCAAGACATAGAAGAGTGATTCACTTTTGCGGAGTGAGCAAGAAAGTGTGCAACTAGGGGTGAGCATGGGCCGGTATGGACCGGTTTTCGCATCATCCGCATCCAATCCATTGCACTACGGATATCAAATTTGGCATCAACATCCAATCCAGATCCAACGGATTTGCATCCACTGAATGCACGGATGGACGGATTGGATGCGGATAATCCAATGGATTTGTTTTAGTTAAAATTTATAGTAAAGAAAATAAAGCTAACACAAATGACTCCTTATAAAACCTACATATCCTATATATGAAATGTCATGTACAACACCCCAAGCAAACACCTTAAAAATTCCTAAATTATCCATGGTATTTTCTAGGACTATATAAATGCCCTTAGTTTAACGGATATGTATGTCCAACGGATTTTCAAGGTTGCATTCGGGCCCGATCCGTAGTCCGTTAGATTTCAAAAATTCCATCCGCATCCAACCCATTAACGAACAGTCCGGACATCCATCCGCAAAAGAACAGTTGGTCTAGGTTAAATACGTGGATTACGGGCCTAATGCTCACCCCCTATGTGCAACAACAGTGTGTTAACAGAATCTATGTGAACAAAAGTAAATTGGCAAATAACTAGAAAGACTTAAAGTTTTAAAATATCTTTAGATAAAGCATCACTAGGGCCATGATGTGTGTTGTCTTCCGGGTAGACAGGTGGAGACCACAAAGTCACAAACCAAGTACAACTGTACAAGTACATATTCTTACTTCTAATAATGTTTTTGCTTCGGTTACCGTTGCAGGCAGGTGAAGAGCACAGACCCATGAACAGATTAGGGCTTTTGCTTTGGTTTCCAACTCGCCATTGCTTCTTGGGTGTTAGGGTGAGCAAAAAGTTCGTAACTGCGGATTTTATTTGTATCCATCTGTAAAATTGTGGGTGAAATCCAATCCGCAAGTTTTATGATCCGGATACGGGTGGGATTTTTAAATCCACACTTTTAACGGTTTAGTTGCGGTTGAACTTTGAAATCCACAAATTTACCCGCACCACCGTAGGGGAGTAAGGTTTTATAATAGCATCCGCGGATTCTCCAATGGATTGTCTTGTTTCATGTTAAGAGTTGGCTCAAGTTTAATCTGACAGATGCTTTGGTTTATTTTTATGTTGTAGCTGGTCCCAAAGATACCCCATTGGAACTAGTGACAGAAACAACCTACGACTCCACGACTGGGAAGGGAATGCCTTCGCTCTAGCAATCTTCGTAAAAGGAGTTGGAACAAACTGACATATAGAGTCAGTTCATTATCAGAAATGTTGGTGGTCTACTTCTAGTTAGTCAGAAGTTCTGGAAGAGCTGTTTCTAATGCCACAAAAACTATTAGTTATGAAAATAAGTATTTTTGAAATACCCGGTGCATATTGTATTTCACAGGCTTGCTAGTGTCGTACATGTACAATCACAATGAACGAAACTCATTTTGTTACGCAACACTAAGTCACTGTGCAATTGATATTAACTAAAATGAGAAAAGAGATAGACAAGAGTATATGGGAGAAAATGGGAATAATCTATTAAGTTGGTTCTCTGTGTAATGGTAGGTTCCATCATCCCTTCGAGCAATACATTTAGTGGGTATTTATAGACTCGGATCAAGAACATTAAAAGACACGTATATTATGAGGTGTCATTACATGAGTAATATTCATGGAAGATGTGATTACATTTTTTTTCTTCACATGATATTAGTGTGTTTACGTTTTTTTTTTTTTTTTTAATAAATCCGTGGTTAATCTGCATCCGGTCCGTATCACCCGCTAATCCGCGGATGTGAAATCCGCGGGTGATTGGGCCGGACACGGTTGTATTTTCCAAATCCACAATTTTGACGGATTGGACACAGGTGACCCCTAATTCGCATCCGTCTATCCGTTGCACATCCTTAGGTGTTACTCATTTGACTTAGTTTTTTGTTTTGGCAAAGAAGGCGATAGATTGCAGCGGGTGAAAAAAAATCCATATGCATTTATTTAAGCTTGCAAAACTAATCGAATTCCATTGAGATAATAATTGGATGCTGCTATGTACGTAATCCATGTATAGCTACTGTTTGGAAGCATGATATTGGGAAACTTATATGCAAACGAACAAATGCAAAAAATCAATAGCACTGTTAACTTACCTCCCCCTACTACTATTGCTAGGAACTGACAACCTACACATGCTCAAATTGCAAGGTTATACACATGCCTTATCAGACAGAGCAACATATACACGGTAACAAACTCTAAATATTGGAAAAACACCATAAATTAACCATCAGTATTAGAGATTACCATCTTGCTTGCCATGACAATACGTCGGGTGTTGATTCCAGTATAGAGTCCTTCTAATTAGTCAGTCCCTCTAAATTATATTGAAGTCACAACAAGCCAAAAGATATAATGAAGAGGGAATCAATTTATTTTGTCTAACTTAAAAGGTTGTACGTATTAAAAAGAAAATTAGGAATTGCTGATTAATCCTATCTAGGAACCATTTTACTCGCTAGTCCAAAAACACGAAAAAGTTTATTCCCAGCACCAAACAAATGTGGGACTCTATAAATACGTTTCTCTAAATACCAAAACTATCCTTTTGTCTATAATTTTCAATCTAAACGGAGAGAGCGAGAGAGAATGAGAGTGAGTTTTCTTCTTTCATCTTTCTGATTCTTCAACTGCGCAAATGAATCCAATACCGAGAGCTGCCAGAAGAGATGATTTAATGCGAATTCAACCTCAATTCTTTGTATTTGGTAGGTTGATTTTAATGGTTTCTTTTATAATTTTTCTATTTAGAACATCGTATCCTTTTTCTTGTTCTTCATTGTTATTTTTTCTTGCTTTATTTTTGAATATACTGCTTTTGATTGATATATTCTTTGAGTAATTGTAGGTTTTCTTTTGTTAATTGGAAATTTAGGGTGTAGATTTTGCATTTAGCCTGTTTGAAGAAACGACTGAATGAGGTTTCTTTTGTTTTGTGAAATTCGAAAAAAAATCAGGGGTTTTATGTTTGGTGGATGAGAAATTTATGAATTTGTATGGCTTTTGAAATTACCAAATTTAGAGAAAATTTTGTAAGAAAATTGAGAGTAATGGTGTGTGATTGAGATCTATGCAATAAGGGTAAATGTGAGTTTGTTTTGTTAATTGTAAATTTTGAGTTTTAGAGAACTAGGTAGTTAGCACCGCTTCAATAAAAACATCCATAATGTTTTTGTTATCCTTTCATAGATTACCTGAGGTCCTGAGAAAGATATAGTGAAGACTCCATTTGACGGCTTGCAATATTGCTAAAGCCTCTGCTTGCTCTTTGATTTTTTGTTAGAGTTATGTATCCTCCAGATGCCAAGAATGTTCATGCTCATTTCTCATTTATTATTTGGCCATATTTGAATCAGTTCGAGGACCTGCAATTCTAGGAGTAGGATTGTTAGTATATGCATATTTATTAGTTTAAGAGTGGAATAAACATTTATGATGAATTGCTTATATTGGATTTGGGTCTTATGATGAAATTATGAACCAAATGGCCCTTGCACATGGCAAAATAATAAGATATGAGCGGTTTTTCTTGTTGCTGCCGGCATAGTGGGCATGTGATAGAAACATCTCCTGGCACAATATCTCCTGAAGCATTCTAATAACAATTCTTGTTTGGAACACATATGTAGTGGGGTTTGTAAATTTTCAATTCTAGTTTTTTGCAGTACATTTGTATACGTACTATGATATCTACTAGGTGTTCACACAGTACGTATCAATATATACTAGGTTTTCAGTTCTTGTTATCTTCACTACATGTGCATATGTACTGTGTTTGATCTCCGTAGAAATTTATCGGGTTCCGATTTTCTATTTTGATTTTGAAACTTCTGTGGATTTTGAAACTTCTGTTGATTTTGAAACTTCTGTTTAACATATATAGACTGGTAGACATGAAGATCATCTGTGGGATAACACAGCTGTAGAAGAGAAAGGAAAATCAGGAATGGAAGTCAAGGTAGTACTCTCTCCCTCTAAAAGATTGAAAAGTTTCTCTAAGACTGACATTCATGTCCGGGTGTTATTTCTTTGCTTAGATATTGTTATATTTTTGCTTTTAAAATAATTTGTTGCAATATACTCATATAATTAAAGCATACATTGCTTAGATACTATGATGTGTTTTGCTTTTCTAAGAAGCATGATAATTCAATAGTGTTTTGAATACACATATTAAAGAAGTAAGACGAGTCCATGGCATTTCATATGGTGAAATTAGCATGTACTACTATTATTATTATTACCATCTTTTGATATGCTTTCTTTACTTTCTTTCTTATGTCAGGTCATCCTAAGATATGTGAAAATGGGGTTGTTCCTAACCGTGCATTAGATCCAACAGTTCTTTTTCGGCTTAAACAGTTTCGTACAATGACAGGTGCATATTCTGATTGTGTCCCATTAGTTCACGGGGGTCGAGGGGGCAGTGCCCCCTCGTAATCATTAATTTCTCAGTAACTCTATCATTATTTTCTTTGATAAATTATCCTCGGTTTATTTTCATGTTGAATCCCTTTAATATCCGCTGTTCGAATCATACAATAATGAGTTTATATCAATATCCATTGTCGGAATCATACACAACAATGGGAACATATTGATATGTACCATGTAATAAAAACATACTATAAATTCAGTTTTTTTGTTTATGTAATGTTGTCGGGCATTTTTTAGTTTTAGTTTTAGTTTTTTCTTTTTCTTACCGTACTTTTATTTACGTATTGATGTCTGAGATTCAGTTTTAGTTCTTTTGTGAGTCATTGAAGAGTGTTTTCTAGTGGTTTGTAATAGTTTGCTAGATTCATTGGCTTGTTTGAACATTTTTGAGTTTTCTAGTGGCAAAAAACCAGTGCACAACCTTAAGTCCTTAATGGCTAAGTTTTGACTGTTGATAGTTTCGATTGTATCTTTGGCAGTTGAAAGCATGAGTTGGTTGAAAATAAGACAATCTATGGTGGAAAATTCAATAAGGAAATGCTATGGCCGCTAGAGATGCGGCAGACAATTCCTTTGAGGTTAGCAGCAGACTTGTAGGCGTCAAGGCTGAGAGAGGGACCGGCCGAATTATCTCATCAAATTGAAGAGTCTGATACTCAGTATATATACATATGTACTATGGTTTTACTCGGTACATATCGATATGTACTGCGTTTTCGCTCAGTACATATCGATCTGTGCTGGGTTCTTGCTCAATATGTACTAAAGTTCGCTAAGTTATATATGTTTCTTGCAAAAATTCCTTATGTATACCAGGTTTTACAGTACTGGCAGATATGTACTGCCAGTATTTAAGGTTCATACTCTTTTCTTAGTCTTTTATACTAAGCCATATGACTAATATGTTGTAGTACCATAAGAAGTATTGAAACACATTTAGTATTTTTTTTTCATCAGAACCATTTGTATTAAAAAAATCTCAAGTTTAAGTTCCAATTTTTTTTATGTGCGTCAGGTTTTGCAATACATACAGATATGTATTGTCTGTATTTAAGGCTTCATACTTATTTTTCAGTCTGCGTACTGAGTAGTATTTTTTTGTTAACCTTTTCCTAGCCCTTCATCTTTCCCTTTTGCTTTGTATCATTTTTGTAGAAGGAATTCTTAGTTCTCCACTTTGTTTGTAAGTACATACTTTGTTTACCAAGTATAAAAATACTTAAACTGGGAAATATAAGTTGAACTCACAGCATACAATAATGTACTATGAAAAAACCACAGTAATAAATGATGTACCCGGAGAAACCACAGTGCATAAAACAATGTACTCAGGAGGGGAACTTGCAGTACGTAAACGTTGTACACTGAAATAAGAGAAGTTGAAATAAGAGGACTTGTCGCTCACTTCCTGTTTGTTATATTCAAGTTTTAAGCATGACTTTACTGCAAATAATATTATTCCTTGTTTTTATAATACAGTAAGTGACCGGGACTGCAATCCCGAACTCTACAGTCTTTTTAGCACCAGTTTTCTATGCAATACTGGAATAGTTTCATAATCCCAAGCTTCCACTGGCTTGATAAAGTCTGGATATTTATACCACTGCAACACATGCACACCTCGCTGCTAACCAAATGACTTGTACACATCATGATTAGGAAGCTTCCTTTAGAGCCTGACCCCCGTTAAAAACCAAACTGCTTAGACTTCTCAATGGAAATGATTCTTCCGCAAATTTGTACCTGCATATAACTAAATGCAAAAAGTTGGACTTGGGTTCACTGTCTTTGACCATATGTACATAAAGATAGAAATGCTAATCTTTCATTTCATGTTGAAATCTGAATTCACCACTGCCATTACTCAGCAATGCATATCTTATCGTGCTACAACTTATAAAAATGCATATATTATACAAAATATATAGTAGCCTACAAACCATTTTACGGCTATGATACTCGGTACATATCAATATGTACTGAGTGAAACCCTAGTACCTATCAATATGTACTTCATCAACGAATCAGTACATATTGATATACGGAAATTAGGGTTCGATATAGTACATATTGACATGTACCGCATCAATACGGAGTTTATTGTATTAATTCCATTATACACAAACAATACCCATTTTGACAAATTGACATGATCAAACACCACCAGCACTAACAATACCCATGTTAACATCTAAAGGCAGTAATGCGCCCATAACTTTGTCCTGAAAACTAGTAATTCAGCCACAGGTTTGTCTACATACCATTATATATAACCAATGCTTCGAGAGGCAACACCATCTAATTTTAAGAACAAAACAAAAGTACACGTACGAGTTAGAAGCATATTACTTGTACTGCTGCTCAACTTTATACACATTTGGATCTAGTTCTCTGCAAACTTCACACCAATCAGCATATTACTTGTACTGCTGCAATACTAGTCACCACAGCTATCTGTCTATCAATACCCTTATTTGGCTTCTTAACTTCTCGTACTCTCTTCATGACAACTGTCTTTACCAAATTATTCGCTTTCCTTTGTGGAATCAACCATGGTGGCAAGCAACATGCCAGTAGGGGAAACTTCATCTTCCTGCATAATCAACAACATGCCAGTAGGGGCAACTTCATCTTCCTGCATAATCAACAAGCATCGGGAAAAGCACATAGTACAACTAAATACAGTTCAATATGCTTGGATAATCAACAAACATCGGAAATCTAAAGTACATAATGGTATACATGTGAGAAGGATCAAATATAAAGTAGAGATTTTTAGCAGTACATATTGATATGTATTGATCCTTACTAATATTTACTGTAAGATAAACACAATAATAATGTAAGTATCTACCACTACATATTGATATGTTCCGATATTTATATTTAGTGATGGATGCTTACATTACATGTTATCCATCAATATAAAGTGAATGTAAAACTAGCCAGGGTTTTTTTTTAATACTTACTTGTGTGTTATTGTTGCTATTTACCTCTTGTATATCTTGGAATCTTTGCTCCACATCAATTAGATTTAGCCCAACTTGTTTCCATATGACGCTTCACTAATCATTTGCAACTGTGCCTCATTCGATTTAAGGCCTTATTTCTTAATCTTCTTTACAAGCACATAGAAGCCCTTGAAACCGAATATGTATAAACTTCTAGGTTTTCCATGTGCTTGCTTACGCTTCACATTACCTGCATAACAACAAGTATCATAATTCAAAACAAAACATATCAATATGTACTAGATATCCAACAAAACATATCAGTATGTAGCACTTGTAATACCCCGATTTCGGCAGTGGTTCGCCGATGGGATGAAATATAGGTAATGGTTTGTCCTTTCCAAACACCGAGGCCTTTTCAGCACAATTGGCTCCATAGTTTACAAAAAACTCTGCAGTCAAGCGTGCTCGGGCGGGAGCAATCCAGGGATGGGTGACCTCCCGGGAAGTTGCTGCTGGATGACCGCAGCGATGCCCGTTGAAAACCCCACACTGCTGGATAACCGCAGTGGATAAGTGGGGACAATATCGGTGAAGGGACGGGTCATTGCAAATGGTAACAGAGCCGATGACGGGTCAACTTGTCGAGGGTGGGAAGGTACGCTGGCAGGATTGGTCCAGGTGGTTCTCATGAGGGGTAAGGAACGTCGAAGATCTGGGATTGTATATATATTCCGGAGTCGAAGACGGCTCCAATTTAAGGTGGTGGTATTGTAATACCTATTCGGCAGTGGTTCGCCGATTGGATGAAATATAGGTAATGGTTTGTCCTTTCCAAACACCGAGGACTTTTCAGCACAATTGGCTCCAGAGTTTACAAAAAAAACTCTGTAGTTAAGCGTTCTCGGGCGGGAGCAATCCAGGGATGGGTGACCTCCCGGGAAGTTGCTGCTGGATGACCACAGCGGTGCCCGTTGAAAACCCCACACTGCTGGATAACCGCAGTGGCTAAGTGGGGACAATATCGGTGGAGGGAAGGGTCATTACAGCACCATTACATATTGATATGTAATGGTGCTTACTCAAGCATAAAATAGCAATAATGTAAGTATCTAACACTGCATATTGATATGTACTGGTGCTTATTCAAACTATAGGATCATATTGAAGCATAAACTACTGTTTATACAGTACATAATGACATATACTTCATCAATGAATCAACGAACCACTCTTTCCTTAAGCACATATTGATATGTATTCTAGAATCATATCACAAAATGAAAAATCCTAAACTTATATCCAAAACAGATCATATTTTACACATATTGGTATCAAAAATAAGAAATTTGGTATAACAAATCAGCAAAAATAGAATTATAAAGTAGAAGTCGTACCTTTTCCTTGGAAGAAACCACATGTTTCTTCTTCTTTGTTGTTGGTTGAGTATCCATTAGATTTTTGTAGAAATCAGTTTCAGATCTACAGTTTTTGATGCTTTTAGGCTTGTTTTTGAGTCTCAATTTTAATTTTCTGTTTTGATTTCGATTTTTGTTGATGATTTCCGTATTTTTGATTAATGGAATGATTTATCGACAACAAGAAAGGGGATCTGGTGGTTACTGAAATGGAGTTAGGGTTACTGTTGCTGATAATGATCGATTTTTAGAGATGATTAAGCATGGATTTTAGGTGGATTTTAGAGATGGTTACTGAAATGGAGTTATGGTTTGTTGAAGAAGATTGAAGAATGAAGTTTTTCTCTGAAAAGTAGATGAAAACAAGAAAGTTTTCATCTGAAAAAATAAAGAAGAAGAATGAGATATAGTCCACACGTGACTGGTGAGGATAGTGAAGTAATTTTAACTTTTTTGGACCTCCGGTTATTTTATTTTTGCTGCTGGACTATAGATTAAGCTGGGTCGGGTTTTGTGGACCAACCAACAAAGTTCTCAAAAGAAAAACGTAATAAGGCCCAGCAAAACATCATGCCCCCATTTTAGTTTACAATGTATTGTTTTCTGGCTATTTATAACTACTTTCCAATGAGTAATTAATTCCCGGAAAAAAATAGTTCTGAGGATTGTTTCTTTCCCTCCATGAACGTATATCAAATTTTTGACTTCTATTATGACCTATGCTCTATTCTTAGGTCTCTTTCTTACCATTACGGTCTCTTTCTTACCATTACTTTTTCGTTACGTTCATCCCATATAGGCCTCGCATATTGCAAATATGGGAATTTGCCATATCTTTCTTCCTATGTTTCTTCCTCTCCTGAATTTCCATGCATGCACCTATTGAGTAATAGTTCCAGCCTGTACCTATCTTATATTATAACCTCCAATGAAATAACTCCATATTGAATGTGAAAAATCACAATGCATGCAGTAAAAGATGATTTATAGTTTCTGGATGTAGATTGCAGAGTGAGCACACTGAGTTTTGAATTTGACACCGTCTTCTCAACAGGTTATCTGTTGTGGGGATATAATATTAAGCAACAGACCACGTGAAGGATTGTACCTTTGGTGGAACCATCTTTGTGATACCCGGTAAATTTTTATCCATATTTTAGGTTCCCTATTATGGCCCGTCTGACATAAAACATATAAAAGCCCAAAATATATATTATAATCAAATAGTTAGCCCATAAAATCTTTATCGTGACATTTAAAAATAGTATATATATTTTTTGATGCCCTATTTTATTTTATTTTTGATACCCTAGACTAGTGGTCCCTAGACTACATCCAAACTCCTTAAATTGTAGTGGATTTCAGCAATTACAGGGTTCGAACCCCTACCCCCGCAGTGGGAGGGAGCATGCCAACCACCAGACCACTTGGTGATTGGCAATTAAAAATAATATTTGACTTTTAAAAAAATTTAATAGAAGGAAAATGTAATAAATAGTTAGAATACATTTATTTACTAAAATAAAGTGAATGCCAGTAATAAGTTGATTTCTTTTGCATATTCCTACATGATGGCTAATTATTATATTGAATGAAATTTGTTATGACACTAATAAATGAAAGGATTTGGAATTTGTTTTGGAAAATAAGAAGAAGAAAAAGAGAGAGTTTCATTTGTAATAATATAAAGAAATTGAAAGCAAACCTTCTTTTTTTTTGTAAATAAGGAATTTCATTAAAAAAGACTAAGCCTCCAAATGAGCCTGCAATACAAAAGGAGTAGATTCATCTAATATCGATCCACTAGCGTATCTTTTGATATTAGATTTATCTACTGATAGCTGATGTTGAATACATGAGGGAGGGATAATTTCCCATGAAACAGTTGAGTTTAAGGTTCTAACAAATTCGTTTCAAAAAAAAAGTTCTAACAAATTTTGCTAAAGTGTCTGCTACCATAATATTTCTTGATCTTGGAAAGAAAAAGAAACCCAAAAAACTTTTGCATAGATGAGATAATATGTCTGCTTCATCTAGATATGCTTTTGACCGCTAAGAGATATCAGAGTTCTTTCCTTGAAAGTAGTTAAAAAGGCTTTCACAGTCCCCTTTAATGCTAGAGCTTTCTAGATCTTTCACCTGCGCCCAAATAGCTGCATGTAGCACTCCTAAAGCCTCCGCTTCCTGAGGGTCTGGAATTGTTGACTGTCCTACTTTTCCTCCTCCTGAATTGCCTGCATCATCTCTCAAAATTATAAAATAACTGGAAGGTAAATTGTCAGAAATCCAAGCAGCATCGACATTTATCTTGAGTGTGTCTTTCTATGGTGCCTGCCAAACTGGATTTGAGGCTTTCTTAAGCTGTTTTTTGTTTTGTCATGTTTATTACTTTTATTTGACCAGAAAGCAATATGTTCCTGTATTTATATAGCCAAGGTCCTAGGTTCTTTGGACTTGTCCTCAAAAACCCTATTGCATATTTCCTTCCAAATAAACCACATCTTAGTAAGCATCAATTCCAAGGAAATCTCCTTTCTAGGGTTATTGATCCAATCCTTACAAATATCTAAAATTGTTCTTGAACTATCTAAGTTAAGAGAGAAAGGATTAGGAGCTGAATTCCATACTTCTTTAGCATAAGGGCAATGTATTAGAAGGTGTTCAGTAGTTTCTATTTCAATTCCACACATGGTACAATGAGGTTCAACATCTTTTACCTTTCCACACAGTTTAGAGTTTGTAGATAAAGCATTTTGTAAGCATTTCCATAAAAATAATTAGATTATTTGAGAAGTATCAAGTTTCCATATAGCTAACCAGAAAGAATCAGGAAGATCCAGACTAACAATATCAGTACCAGATTCATTCAATTTGTCATATAAGGATTTAACTGTGTGATCCCTTGATTTAGATAGGGTCCATTTGAGCTGGTCTTTCTCAAGAGTGTGATTTTAATCCTTAAAGAGATGTATTTTTTTAATCTTAGAAGCAATGTCATCGGGCAGAATTGAGCTGATAATGTCGATGTTCCAAGAACCAGTTTCTGAATTAATTAGGTCTGATACTAGGATAACATGATTATTTTGTGAGGTCCTAAAAGTTTCTAGGGTTTCAGTTAAACCCGATATCCATTTGTCATTCCAAATACTAATATCTTATCCATTTCCTACTTCCCAGACATTATACTTATAAATAAGCTCTAAGCCTCGACTAATACAATTCCAAGTCCAGGAGCCATTAGTTTTAGCTTTTGCCATGAGTGGTGATATGGTTCTGAAGTATCTAGATCACATAGTTTTTACCCAAAGGGTATCTGGTTCTTTAACTAACCTCCAAGCTAGTTTAGCATGCATTGCAAGATTAATTTACGGGCATCCTTAAATCCTAGTCCCCCTTTCTGAATAGGCTTGCAGAGACTTGGCCATGCTTTAGGGTAAAAACCTTTCTGTCCTGTTTCTTTTCCCCACCAAAAGTTTCTCTGAATTTCATTAATTTTATTTGTTATCTCTTTAGGTAAGATAAAACATCCCATTTGATAAGAAGGGATACTAGACATGATTTCTCTATTTAGGACTGATCTGCTAGGTTGAGAAAGGACTACGCCTTTCCATCCTTTGGATTTAGAATCCATTCTTTCTAAAATTGGTGTAAAGGTTTTAATTTTGGATCTATCCATAAATAGAGGAGCTCCTAGATATGGGTCTTTAAGGCTTATATGCTTTATTTTTAGGAGTTTAGACATCATCATTTGATGTTTTGGTGCTACTTTCCTACCAAATAAAACACCTGACTTTTCAAAGTTGATAAGTTGGCCAGAAGCTTTACTAAAAGTTGCTATAGTGTCTAGTAAGTTCCTATATTCCACAAGATCATCTTTCAAAAAGAGGAGACACTCATCTGCGAAGAAGAGATGTGAGATAGGTTCACTCTTAGGGGTTATCTTTACCCTGTGAAGGATCTTCTTATTCTCTTGGTTAAGAAGAAGTCTAGAAAAATTTCCATACATATAATGAATAAGTATGGTGAGAGAGGATCTCCTTGGCGTAAACCTCTAAAAGGGTTAAAAGCCTCACTAGGAGATCCATTTAAAAGAACAGAGATAGTAGTTGTTGAAATACATTGTTTTATGAGCAGACAGACATCCTTACTAAAACCAAATGAAGTCAAGGCTGAAAGAATAAATTTTCCAATTGACCCTTTCAAAAGGTTTAAGGCTAGTTTGGTATTGCTGTGAGTTATAAAAAAATGCTTTTCTGTTGTGCTGTGCTGTGTTGTGGAAATAAATCGGCATGATGTTTGGTAAACTATAATTTAAAAAGCATTGTGCAATTAACAAACTGTAAATTCTGTTTGGTAAACTGGTATTTTAAAGTGTTGGTGATATAGTTAATGACGAAAATAGACATATTCCAAAAATTAGTTTTAAATGCAATTTTATTATGATAAATTATATTTCCAATTTTAATATATTTTTAATAAAATATAAGTAATATATATATATATATTACTATTTTATCTATTTTAATTATTATTTTAATTATTTAATTAAGAATTTTATGATTATGGTTTGCTTAAAAAATATTATAATTTTAATTATTATTTTAAAATGAAAAATGAAGAAAATATAGAAATAAAATAAAAGTTAGAAATATAATGTTAAGTGTACAATATTCTAGGGTAAAACTTGTCTTTATAATAAAATAACAAGGTTAAAAAAGAGAATGAATTACGTGGGTCCACAACTTCTGCTTTTCCATCTTTTAAAAGCTAGTGCTGATTAGCTTTTAAAAGCAAGCCTAAAATAAAAGTGCTTCTCTCCAAAAACACTTTGAAAAAAATTTACCAAACACAATTTTTGGTAAAAGTGTGTTACAAGTTTGTTAAAAAGTGCTTTTGGTTGAAAAAAACAATCTCAAACGGGGCTTTAGACATATCTATTTTTAAACCTAAACCACCTGTTTTTGCTTTCTTGTGTTTTGGAGGAATGAATAATTACATGTGCAACTATAATATTATCAGAATTTTGTTTAGAGGAGAGAAAGGCCGATTGGTAGGGGGAGATTATATTTTTCCAAAAAATGTTTAATTTTATTTGCAATAATCTTTGCTATTACTTTATATACAGTATTACACAGACCTATTGGCCTAAAATGGCTGGGAGTCTTAGGTTGTTTAAAAAAAGATGAGTTCTGTTTATTTCAAAATGCATTTTCTTATGTATAAAGAAATTTTGAATTGTCAGAGTGACTTGAGGGCCTATTATGTTCCAATTGTGCAAGAAAAAACTAACTGGGAAACCATCTGGTCCTGGTGATTTATTAGGTTTCATATTTTTTAAAACTAGAAAGATTTCCTCCCTAGTAGGGGTTCAAGATGCTAAAGTTATCTTGAGCAGATAAAACTGGGATGATATCCTCAAATAGGTGATCATTATAGTGTTGATCTGGGGGAGCTTCAGTAAAAAGGTTTTGAAAATAATCAGTTAAAATTGTGCTAATCTCAGTTCTATTTCTAGTAGCCACATTTTGAGCATTTAGCAAACTTTCTACATTGTTCCATTTTCTTCTTCTCAAGGTAATTGTACGAAAGTATTTAGTGTTTCTTTCCCCTAGTGCAATAATGTTATCCCTAGATTGCTGCTTTGCTAAGGCTTCTTGAATATCATAGAGGAGTTTTAATTCTATTAATTTTTCCTTTAGTCTTTTTTGTTGATACTCTGTATATCTACCTGCTTTTAGCCTTTCAATGTCTTTAAGAAGTTTTTAATCTTCTTTGAGGGAAGCCTAAAGATATTTCTTTTCCAGTCCAGTAAGTTAGTTCCTAGAGTGTTTAAATTAGTCACTAGATTTTGAGAACTGTCATCTGTATTATAATCTTTCCATGTTTGTTTGATGATTTGAATACATGAACTCTCTTTCAACCAAGTATCATAAAATTTAATGACCCATTCCCTTTTAGTTGTTATGTTATCTGTAGAAAGCATAATAAGGCAGTGATCAGAACTTATGGCTACAAGATGTCTCAGGGTAACATTAGGAAATTGAGAGTGCCACTCAGCATTAATTACTGCTCTATCTAGCCTTTCTTGAATGTTGTGACTTCCTTCTTTATGATTATCCCAAGTGTAGTCTGAACCAGAAAAACCTAAATCATACAAGCCAGCTCTCTCTATAATGTTGTAATAGTATTCACTGTTGGATTTATTGAAAGGCAGACCTCCTAACTTTTCAGATTGATTAAAAATCATGTTAAAGTCTCCTAGAACTATCCATGGCATATTTCTCCCAATTATTTGTACATT
Source organism: Papaver atlanticum (assembly GCA_023531105.1). Lineage (NCBI taxonomy): Eukaryota > Viridiplantae > Streptophyta > Magnoliopsida > Ranunculales > Papaveraceae > Papaver > Papaver atlanticum. Next base: position 1,900,069 of record JAJJMB010002379.1, on the reverse strand, counting down.
TAATTCTTCTAAGTAATCCTAAGTTATGTTTCCATTAGAGGGATAAGGACTACCATAAAAACATGTTAAAACCCATTGTTTGGTGTCAAAAGCAGAGTTAACAATAATATTAATCATGTTGATGTTCCACTGAACTATTTCAAAGTAAAAACCATCAATCCAAGCTATAACAAGCCCCCCTACTGTACCTATGGGGTTTACTATATGGTAATTAGGAAAGGATGATACTAATGATTTAACAAATTGTTTTTGATTCTTGGTTTCTGAAAGAAAAAGGATCTCCGGTTTTTCTGTACTAATTAGATTTGCCAAATGATTTTGAGTCGAAGGATTTCTGCATCCTTGCACATTCTAAGCTAAGATTTTCATTTCAAGGTAAGGAGGTAGAACTAAGGATCAGGTGACATGCAATGTAACAAACAAATTATTGGTCTTAAAATGCAGGTCAAACTAATTAATTGAGGATGTAGGTTAACAAACAAAACAGTGACTAAGAAAAAGCTTATAGTTGTAAATTCTAGATTATACAGGATGATTAGGATATGTAAATAAAATTAGATGATTGAAACTAATATAAACATAAAAGCAAGAAAGAGTTTGTAATTTATGAGAAGTATTTGTGTCTCCTCCTGTTGCTTCAAAGGGGTTAGGCCTGGGAATGGAATTGGTAGATAGGCACTTGACTGAGCTTTGTTATCTATGATGTTGGACCCATATTGATCAATTTGCAAAAGTTCCATGTTCATCGATGGAATGGAGCAGAGATTTTCCGACGAAGAAGAAGACAAAAAATCTGAAACTGATATTTTGAAAGCTGATTTTGGCTGAGTTAATGGAGTTTGAAAATTAGATGCAATGCAAATTTGTTTCTCATGATTAGGAGAAGGAGCAGTTACTGAATTCTTAGGTGATAAGGACAAAGGTGAAATTGGGGATTCGAATGAATCCCTAACATTTTCTAAGGATGAAAATAAAGTCTTCTTCCCACAGGAGAAGGAAAACTTATCCTAATTTGCTGAGCCGGATTAGCAATATCCTGTAATAAAACAGACCCATTCTGAAGCACCGATTCAGACGATCTTGACTCCGTGATTACTCTGAACATTTCCGAGTTAGCAGATCGGAACGATTCTTCCTCTGATTCCGGCAGAGGAAAATAGTTTTCCGGCAAGTTAAAAGGGAAAGTCCTTTTTCCTAACACCGTAGATGATGCTTGAGGCATATCTTCTTAAATTACAAAAGGTCCTAAAACTTCATAGGATTGATGATTATCCTGAAAGGCTGGTTCTTATTCTACATAGGTTCTAAAAATGTCCGTAAAGGTTTTACGTACACCTGGCTGGGAAAGATAAGTCTCAACTGGTATTGTCTTCCCATGGCAGTCAAAATAATCTTTTGGGTTCCAAATTTGAACAAGCTCATCATTCAACCAGTTCATGTCATCACCTGGATAGGGTGAGTCGACTTAGATATCATTGATATCTTCTAAAGGTCTACCTTTAAGAACAACACAATTTCCTACTTTGTGCCCAAAACGCAAGCAGTGAGAGAAAAACTTGGAAGGAAGATTTAAGTAGTTGAAATAGATAGAAGTGACTGGGTATCTTCCCACTTGGACTAAAAGATGATCTATACGGGGTTTTTCGATGTTTACCCAAACTAAAACTTTAGGTTGGCAATCAGGTATTTCACTACCTTTGCATACTCTTGAAACTTGTCCAATCTTACTGGCGATTAATCCTATCATTTCATGACTTTTCCTATGCTCATGTTTAGTATTTGAGATGGTAGCCCATATCAGGATTTCTTTAACTTTGTCAATTGAAATACTCATTCCTTGATAAGCAGTTGTTGCAGCAAGAACATTACCAAATGGATACCATGGACCATTTGTTGAAACCCAAATGAAATCATCTGTTTTTCTAAAGGTGATAATGAACAGGTTCGGATCTACTTCCCTTATTTCAAAACCTAGATGCACACCCCAGAAGTTATTCAAAGCTCCTCTAACCTCCCATTGTTTCAGAATACAAGTTAAAAAAACCCTAGCTAAGATACTAAATGGTTTAACGCCATAGTCTCTAATAAAAGAAGGTGGAGTAGGGAGAAGTCCAGTATTACTATGGTTTGCAAAACGTTGTGCTAATGAGAGGCGACTGAGGTGTTTGTAGATATTAAGTGATCTCCCATTGAGAAAGAAGTTAGATTTCAGGGAGGAAGCAGATTTTTAGTAACTAAATGTTAGAGCAAAGGTTTATATAGAAAGAGTGAAGATAGATTTTTAGATGAATAACTTATGAGAATTATTATGGTGCAGGACCCGTGAATGATGAAGAGTTCGAGAAGAATATTTTCTTATATCATAGCCAATCAGCAACCAACAACTTCAAGATTCAAATTTAAACTGATAGGAATGAAACCTTAAGGAAAGGTTAGCAGGAAGCATTTGCCTAAACTATTTGTTGGGATATGTATTATCCTAGGAACAGATTCCAACAATACGAGGTTGGATGACACTGACATTCTTATGTTTTCTAATGTGAACAATGCACGAAAAAGTGGAAAACAAAATCAGGGAGGCTTGAAAGAGAGATAGCAGGGAAAGTTAAGGGAACAATACAAAGAAAGTGTTATTCTAAATATATTTTTTTGGATGAGAGACGATAAACGATCTAATTTTATTGAGATAAAGTGATTAGAAAGGTATTATTTATTTAGCTCTTTACACTTTTCCTTAGAATTTCTATGAGATATGACTTAGCGAGACAAAGGAAAGGAGTACTCACTGGACAGAGTAGTGTTCACTAAACAATAAAAGAAAGTTATTCTTTAGAAATGTTCCAAAACCATGGGTTGAAGCAATATAAAATTGATCATTGTCCAATTTAAGGATGATCCTTCCTATGCAGGAAAACTGAGTTTAGATATAATCGGTAGTCCTATTTTTTTTCAGTCCTCACTAAATAAGCTACAAATATTTCTAAGTATCCTCAAATTACCAATGTTACCTTACTCTATTACATTCTAAAGATTGAGAATAGAACTATGAACTGATAACTCAAAAAACCATAGATTGGGAATCGTAAAAAGCAATCCTATTAGTACATGGCATAGGCCTAAGGTACTACTGTTTAGCTTTTGGTAAATCTTCCTTTTATACACAGGATAAATTAAATAGCTTAAACCTATATGTCTCACTAATGCCGAATATTTTTTAAGAATGCATCTAGCTAGTAGGTTCTGATTTTCTTTACTAGACTAAGACAATATATGAAGGCATTTTGTCACTTCCAATGAGCAGGAAAGATGTAGAAGGAGTACACACTAATATTATAAAATAAGAACCTAAACATACATAAACCTATTAGGGGTCTATTACTCTATTAAAACCTATTTGTATTGAGAAGATAAAAAAACATGACTTAACTGATTTGATTAAACTTAAAGTTTTACAAACTCCAAATTTTTTTAGCGTGTTTCAGAGACTACAACAGAGATCGAAGAGATTTGAGTAAGAGAAAAATCAAAGCAAATCTTTAAGATAAGAATACTAGAGGTTTACCATAATTAAACGAAAGAGAAGTGCAAGGGTCTACACGCATGCTTAAAAAATCTAAAAAGAACTAGGCCAATTACCATTATAAATATGTTATTTTTACTTTAATGTTGGTGCATGCACTTATGGTCTAGTGGTTTCGACATCCGTCAAAATTTGCATGGAGTCTAATGGAGTTCTTTTCGTACATCTAATGGAGATAATAATTTTTGAGAAATTAATGTGTAGTAAATATATATATATATATTTGGTTAGCTAGAGAGAATAAGAAAATAGCCAACCTTTGTCTATCCTGTTTCATCTCCTCCTTTTTCTTTGTTTCCATGTATACCTTAAAGAATTAAACTTCCTCATATATAGTTTCCTATTATATCTTCTTACGTGAATTGGATATATTTAGTGTTGTTTATGGAATTGAAGAGATATGTTTTGATATAGAGTGATCAACTATGAAATGAAAAATTATAATTAAGGTAGGTTTACTAACCCATCTTCCATTTATGTTTTTTTTGTGATTTCTTTGATTGAGAATGATGTATTCGTCTTCTATTCTATCTATTTTGGGTTAGTTAAAATAATTACATATAATTGTTGTTTTGATATGTGTGACCTTAAAATTGGAATGAAAAGACTTTTAATGGAACTGTAAAAATGAATTACACAAGAATGAGTTCATGTTTTACCGTTGGATGGAATATGGCTCATGCTAACGACGGGTAATGGTCCCCGAGAGTTAAATGGGTAATATGATCCCCGTAGGAACTTGTGTTCCTGACCATCGATGGCGGTTGTTCGTACCGGATAACGAAAATGAAATGGGTAATGATCCCTGAGAGCAGATGGGTTGATCCCCATAGAAACTTTTGTTCGTGACCATCGATGGCGGCTGTCCGTACCGAGTTAAATGATAAGTGGGCATACGAACCAAGGACATTCATACCGTGAACTCATAAACTAAAATGAATTGAATAATAACTCAGAATTAACTCGGGTATTATGAAATTATAAACAAAATCGTTGAATGATTATTTTATTTAATTTATTGAGATATTTGTATATTTTTCTGAGGATGAGAAAGTATGCCTATTGAGCCGTTAACTCACCCCAATGGACATTTTTTGCAGATATCATAAATGGTGGAAGTGGAATTTAGAAATGAGATAAGTTGACGATTGCTCTATTTTTTATTAATTGTTGGAAATGTAATTCTTGTATAAATATTATTTTGTTGACGTGTAATTAGTGAATTCATAATGTTTCATTTATGTATTTAAAAGTTAAACTATCCTAGTGAAATAAATATAAAAAGAAAATAAAAATATAAACATTTGTTTCTTTTCGACCCGTAATGTTTCGAGTTCGGATCTCCATATGGGTTTGACCCTGGTCCAGTACTCGGGGTGTGACAATCTTGACCCAAATACAGGAGAAAGGGATTGTGTTAATATTAATTTAGGTAGTTGCTGCATTAACCATTTTTAGCATGTTTTGGAGCTGAATCCACCAGGTTATGTGCATATGAGTTTATCTTCAGCTTCATCCTCTAGAGTTGGAGGCGATCCCAGCACTGCAAACATCTCAAGCATTTCTGGAATTTTATCTTGTGTCATATTTCTTCTTAGCTTGAAGTTCCAAGTGTCTACATCAATCATGTCACTAATTGAAGCATTTTCCTGAGTATCCAATTTGAATATGCTTGAAAACTTTAGCTTTAGAGATTGAGTTCCGGCCCAAATATCTTGCCAAAAACTCACTGCTCTTCCATTGTGCATTGAAAATGGAACTCTGCTCAACTACAACTTTCTGTTTTTGAAAGTTGTTCCACAATCCTCTCCCTTGTGGCCTGTTTGAATCCTTTACCCAAATGGCTTGTGAGTTTGTCTTCACTTTTTCCTGAATTACTCTCCTCCATAATTGTTTTTTTTTTTTTTCTGCTGAGAATCTCCATGACCATTTGGAAAGTAAAACTTTGTTGGTTAATCTTAAGTTTCTAATGCATAGACCACCTTGTTTCTTTTGTTTACATCCTTTTTCCAAAGCTACCCAATTTATTCTTTTCTTTTCAGCTGTTGTGCCCCATAGGAAGTTTCTCATAATCTGGGTTAACTTCTTTACTACTGAGAATGGTAGTTGAAAAATTCATATATAATAAATTAGCAAACTGGAAAGAGAGATTTGAATCAGTAACATTCTTCTAGCTTTTATGAAAATTTATATTTTCCATGGTGCAAGCTTCATCTGAAATTTTTCTATCACTGCATCCCAAATAGAATTGTTTCTAAAGGTAGCTCCAACTGCCATCCCTAACTAGTTCAGTGGAAGAGATTCAATTCTGCATTTAAGTATTGCTGCAACTGCTTCAATTTTATGATCTACATTTATACTTATTACTGAGATTTTGTTGAAATTTACCTTCAATCCTGTGATAGCTTTAAAGATTTGCAGAATCATCACTAAATTCTCAGCTTCCTCTTCTGTAGCAATGATAAATCCTAAAGTGTCATCAGCATATTGGAGATGTGAGATTTGAATGGAAGTTTTTATTAAAACATGAAATCAGATTTAGTTGCACAACATTCTTCATAAGTTTGGAGAATATTCCTAAAACTAAAATGAAGTTGAAAGGAGATAATGGATCTCCCCGCCTTATCCCTTTCCGAGGTTTAAACTTCGTTGTTGAACTTCCATTGATTACTATGGAGTGTTGTGTAGAAGATACACACAATTCAATCCCATTTTATCCATTTCTCTCCAAATCAAGAGATTTTCATGACATTACAGATGGTGTGACAACTGACATTGTCAAAAGCTTTCTGGGTACATGGAGAGTACACATTTGTAATACGTCATTTATAATCATCATTCCTGTATTTGAAATTTTGAGATAAAGTGTTTGGTCCAAAAAAATTATCTACACATTCATAAAGATTGTCATCCCATATTGTTAATAGTCCTCCTAGGAGACCTTGAGCTGGATTGTCTCTCCACTGATGTTAATCATTCCCCCAAATTTGGTTTAACTTTGTTTATTACATCCTTCAGAGCATCTATTATTTTTGTTGCCGTCAATCCTCTCATGTTCCAAACCAACACTTTAATATCCATTTAGACCATCTGAAGCCAAGTTAACTGCATCTTCAAAGACCTCCAATTCTCCATCATTTCTTTCAATTGCTTCTGTAGAATTTTCAATTGTATTTACTACTTCTATGACTTCATTTGTTAAAGGTGTCGTGTTGATGTTACTGACATTTGGATGTGCTGAATAATTTCTTGCAACAATTTATGCGTATAAAGCTCTTAAGCTCTTGCCCTTTCTTCTTGATTGCCAAAGTTAGCACCAATATTCTTTGTAACTTCCATAATCAGATCAACAGTATTGTGAATTTCATTGATCTTGACTATTTCTTTATCGAGGTTTTGAGACAGATTATTGGTTTCTTCCACCTCTTCTAAAGTTTGATAGGTTTTTCCATTCTCCAGTTGAAATAAGGAAAATTTTGAGTTTGGTGCCTATAAAATGGAATACCTTTGCGTTTGGTGCCTAACTTTGTCCAGATTTGAGTTTGGTGCCCAGTTAATAGATTGACTTTGTTTGACCGTGTTAACCATCCATTGCAAGGTTTGAAAAACGGCCGTTAAAACGGTCACGCCTATATAGCGTGCCCGTGAGGGTCACCGATACACGTGTCTAAATAACACCAATAAATAGTAAAAAACAGCGTTCTTTAGACCCGTTATATCCGTTTTCACGCATGTGATAACTGTTTTTCTAAAATTGATTTTTACGTTTTTTTTCGTCTAAATAACATTTTAACATAAGTTTTTTAGACTGTTTTTTCCGTTTTCACAGCCGTTATATCCGTTTTTTAGAAAAAAAGAATATAAAATATTATTTTAACGAATGTTTATTTGTAAAATAAAATATTAATAATTATAATTAAAAAATTTAAAATAAATGAAAATAAACAAATAAAATAAAAAAACGCAGTAACAACGTTATTTAGACCTGATATAACCGTTTTCACGCATGTTAAAACCGTTAGATAGGAGATCCATATTATAATTTATTTATTTTTCTATTTAACCGTTATCACACCAGTTATTTCAGAAAAACTTCAAATAAACGCGTTTTTTCCCTAAACAACGCGTTTTTTGTCCGAAACATGCTCACACTTGTCAAAACACGTTATAACGGTCACGCCCTATGGCCGTGACCCGACCTGTGATCCGTTTTTCAAACCTTGATCCATTGTAGAGTTAAACTTTGAAATGACCAACTAAAATAAGACTTTTGATTTATTTACTAACTTTGCCCAGTTAGAGACGTTGGTTAACATCTGACCGTGAGATGGTAAATGAATAAGATCAACTCCAACGTAGGTATATCAGTCGACCTAATCTCTTCACCCACCATTATTATTTCTGTCTGTCTGAAATCGAGAGAAAGAGAACTAGGGCACAAAGTAAAGAAGGTGAGTTAATTCGATCTTGCGAAGCTAAGGTTAAAACTCAAGGTAGTTGTGAATTAACATGACAAAGAAGGAAAGTTAATATCCAAGCAGGTGGAGTTAAAATTGGTGTCAATTTTAGATCATAAAGGTATGCAAAAAGAAAATTTTAATTTGTTAATAAATATTGGGGATTTTCTTAAATTAGGTTTTGATGATGGATACCCATGTTGTTTAGTACAATGATTGATAGTTTAATGACTTAAATTTGTTGTTTTTTGCTGTAATTTTTCTTCTTCTTTTTCTTCCAGAGGTGGTGCTGCTGCTACAACTACATCTGCACACTAGAAAATGGACTGGTGTAGGTACTAGGTACTAAATTTAACTGGAAGAGGTGGTGAGCTTCGTAGAGGCGGTGGTGTTCAGAAGGTGGTGGAGATTATGTTATGTGGTTTAAAATGTTTTCTGTTAAATGTTTATGATTTCATTAACTCCATGAGATTGAAATGCTTTGAATACTCTATCTAGTCTACGTGGAGAACTTGATATTGCTTGTGCAGGTGCTAGAAATTGATTCGAGAGAAATTAGACAATCCTAGCAGTTGGATCTGTTTTATTATGATTTCTACATGACCACGTTTCTGACGGTTATTAACGGTTAAATAAAATATTGATTAATTAAGATAAAAATTAAATCATCAACAGTCAATTGGTCTGTTAAGTCAACCGTTTGACCAAAACCCAATGAGCACCGAATTTAAATTTGGACAAGGTTAGACACCAAACGCAAAAATGTACCATTTTATAGGCACCAAACTCAAAATTCCCCCGAAATCATTCTCTCCTTTCTAACCAAATTTACTGGCATCGAGATTTCTTATTGATTCAGCATCAATAAAGGGTAGATGAAATCATCAACTACAAGGACTATATACTGGAATCATCACCACCCGATTCCCAAGTATACTACATTCCTCTCCTCATATTTTACTCCTTATATTTTTACTAGTTGAAAGTAAAAATCATAATGCCTTCGAATCCCATATAGCACCATTTTTCAACCCATGACTCGTTTTGTGGCCCCTGATTCAAAAAGTTAATGGGGAAAAAAGCAAAAAAAAAGAAGAGCAAAACAAAACAAAAAAAAGAATCGGTGAACAAATTGAGGAAGAAACTCAAATACACCGTATATAAAGAAAAAGAAACACCGATTTCTTCTCCTCCTCCTAGTTCCCCGTAAAAATTTAAGCTAAGAACCAGAAATGTGGACACACAAAGGCAGAGAAAGAGACACTTTTACAGAGAAATAAATACTTGAGGAGGGGTGATAATAACAACTGAGCGAGAGTAGCTTAATGCAATGGACAGTGGTCCGTCTCTCTGTTAATTTCTTTCATAGAAGGCTAGAGAGATGATAACCGTTCGAAATCTAGTGTGTTCGTTTTTTTTAAGAAAAACCAAGCATCATGCGTAGTCATGCCATGCATTTTATCGTTTACCCAATTTTAGAATTGGAGCTTAGGTCACAACTCAAGTTCGCAACAACCAAACTGGATGTCTAGACCAAAACGTAGAAGTGTGATTCACTTTTGTAAATTGCAAACGACTAAAGAGAATTTAAAATAAAATGTCTTTGAATTAAGCATCAGTTCGGCCATGACGTAGTGTTGTTGAATTAACTTGTTTCTAGTTAATGCCTTCCTACCGGAAACACAATATTACCAAACTTACAGTATATGCAAAGTGCAAACGGATACTTCCTTGCTTGTAATTCGTAATTGGGCTCACAGGAAAGAGGGCAAAAAAATTTAAACAATGAAATGACACAATCCCACTTAAATTTACAGGCAAGAGACTTTCTGCAAAGGTATAACAACGGAAAAAAAGAAAGGATGATAAATTGATGCAACTACTCAAGCCGACATCAATAATGAGATAGTACCTCTCCTACTATTGCTAATGCTAGGAACTGACAACCTACACATGCTCAATTTGTAAGGTCATACACATGCCTCATCAGATGTCTAGGCACAGACAGAGCAACATATAAGTGATAACAAGCTCTACATATTGGGAAAACACCTTAGAGCTGGCATTATGGTGCCCTCCATTCCTTCCCTATCCCTCAATATCCCTTAAAAACTAAAAAAACCAAGTACTATGGTCTTCCATATCCCTACATGTGTAGGGATATCCCCCCTTTCCCTATTAGGAGGATCACATCTGATCCGCCTTGTAGGGAAGGGAAATCACACGGCTACTCAGTAGCCGTATGAAATTACGTTTTACGGATACTGAGTAGCCGTATTACCGTTGATACGGCTACTGAGTAGCCGTTTCGGTAAAAATATTTGTTTGATCTTTTTTCGTTTACACCTCTCTCACACCCGATCCTAACCATCCATCATTAATAACGGCTCTATCTTCTCCATCGTAGGATCCCAACGGTCATTTTTTCAAAATCCTCTATAAATACCACTCTAATTCTCTACTCAAATCACGCCAAATCAATTGATTTCTTATTTTTCTTCTTCTTACATCAATTGATTTCTTATTTCTCTTCTTCTTACTATACCTCTTTGATTTTTATATTTATCTTCTACTACTCAAGTTTTTATATCTTAGTTTCATTCAAAATGGTTAATAATTTTGTTCAACGGGAAGAGATTGATCTTACTGCTGCCTTTATTTATGTGAGTATGGACGAAATTGTGGGTTCGGATAAAAAACCGCTATGTTTTGGATACGTATTCACCAAATTTTTGTCGAACGCAACGACAATCCAAATGGAAGAGATTGGGGAGCCTTAAAAAACAAGATGAAAAATATAAAAAAAGATGTCAAAGAATTCGTGACCATTCTTAACGCTATATATCGGCAAACCAAAAGCGGTGCGAACCATGAAGATTTGGTAAGTTCTATTAATTTGTTAAGTTTTTCCATATAGTGGTGATAATAGTAATAAACATAATTTTTCTATATATGAATCAATATGAAAATCGAAAGGGGGGTAAAGAGGGGTTTGAAAGGGTTTTGAGAGGATGAAAAACTAGAGAAGAAGAAGAAGTGGGAAGCCCGAGCTCACTTATGAAGACTTAAACCTATAAAACGGCTACTCAATAGCCGTATTGGTCAAGTCAACGAGTTGACTGATACGGCTACTGAGTAGCCGTTTGGCACTCATACGGCTACCGAGTAGCCGTTTCGTGTAAGGAAGGGATAAGAGGGCGCCATAGTGAGGTTGCCTTCCTTGTGCTATCCCTTCCTTACATTTGAGGGATAGGGAAGGGATGGAGGGTACCATAGTGCTAGCTCTTAATATTAACCATTAGAAATTACCATCTTGATTGCCATGACAATGTGTCGGGTGTTGTTGATTCCAGTATAGAGTAGAGGGAATCCCTCTGCATTTTATTGCCTTTTAATGTTCTCTTCCTCCTCGTTCTAGTTCACCGATTTTTTTTACTTTTATAGAGAAATAAAAACTTGAGGAGAGGTAATAAGATCATCTCCAATAGAAGGTGGAAGATTTATTTTTTAATGACACGTAGGATTTTAGACCTTCATTTATAACAAATTCATCTCCAATAGTAGGTCCTATAAAACATGAGGGCTGAAATATTAATTTTGAAGGTTTTAAAGAAAGTCTTATTTAGAGCATCTCCAATAGTGGGTGTTAAAATCCTAAGTGGAATTTTTATTAGGACCCTTATTAAGGAGGATTTACAATTAGAGAAAAAATAGGACCCCGTAACTAATAAACTATCTCAAATAGTATAGAGGTTTAACCCTTATAAAATCTTTTGTGATGAAATCTTAACCATTTAATCATATTTTAATTAATTATTAAAATTCAAAAATATGACATGGAGGTCATTGTGAAGGTCTAAATAAGACTTTCTTTAAAACCTTCAAAATTAATATTTCATCCCTCATGTGTTATAGGACCTACTGTTGGAGATGAATTTGTTTTAAATGAAGGCCTAAAATCATACGTGTCATTAAAAAATAAATCTTCCACCTTCTATTGGAGATGCTCTTAGACCTTCACAATGACCTCCATGTCATATTTTTGAATTTTAATAATTAATTAAAATATGATTAAACGGTTAAAATTTCATCACATAAGATTTTATTAGGGTAAAATCTCTATACTATTGGAGATAGTTTATTAGTTACGGGGTCCTATTTTTTCTCTAATTATAAATCCTCCTTAATAAAAGTCCTAATAAAAATTCAACGTAGGATTTTTAACACCCACTATTGGAGACGCTATAATAATAGTTTGGTGAGACTCTTGATGGTACCTCAATCCAATAGACAGTGGTCCATCTCTCTATTAACCTTTTTCATGGTGCATTATGCAAGCCTGAGGTCACTTAGCTAGAGAGATGATAACCGTTTGAAATCTAGTGTGTTTGTTTTTTTTAGCGAAGCCAAAGCATCATTCGTAATCAAGCCATCATTTACCCAATTTTAGAATTGGAGCTTAGGTCACAACTCAAGTTGGTGATGCGTCAAATCATTTGTCCTAATCACTTTCTCTACGTATTTGCTCTTGGCTAATTTTTCACAATAAAACTGTAAAAGAGTGACCACATGCATGATTCTTGGACCTTGGTTAGTCTGAGTTAGTCTGAGTAACTGAGTTTGATGCGAAGTGTCGAGTCAAAAATATATTCATATCAAAGTTCCCATAAAAATCGAGATTGGCCAACTCACACGACTCACTAACTCGCCGTCTTGGTACTCAACTCGTTAACCAAAATAGCAAAATCCTAGCCGCCGGCGAACACACTGTATAGGGTAGAATAGGTAATTCGATTAACCTAAACATAGTAAACCCTAGTAGGGTTAGTTAGTCGGCTATAAATAGCAAAACTATATGAGACTTTTCTCATGCCTCTGAACTCAACTAACTTCTTCTCCACCTCGTTCAACAGTCTCTCTCTCGGTGTGACTGTGTTCATATGGAACACATAAAACAGAATCATCTTGATTTCCACGATGATTTTTACTTTCAGAAGCAAATCGAAACGAGTTTTCGACCTCTGAGAGGAAAAATCATTGTGCAGATGAAGGCGGTTGATACTATTTTTTCTGTTTTGGTTTTGTTACATCGGATCATAGAATAGAGTCATCTGTGATTTCCATGATGACTTGTTTCTCTCAAAAACAGGATAACCATGCCTTCGATTATTGAGAGGAAAAGTCATTATGGGAATCGAGATGGTTCGAACTCGAACTCGACTGTATTTCTCAGGTGAAGCGACGATGACTATGGAAGATATGTACGTTCCTGTGTTTGTCTGTGAAACCACTTATGTTTATGCTTGAAGTTCTTTACCGTTATCTTTTTCTTTTTTCTCGTTGGAGTAGAAAGCAAAAATACGTATGTATATGTTATACAATGATCACTGTTTTCTTTTCAAATCGTTATAAATCTGTTGGAGTTTAGTACATCTATGCATTCAGCAGATTCATCAATTGATGGTGAATAAAAAGTTCTGTTGGAATATAACATTTTTATAAGTATATTAATCATTTTTAAAACGCCAGTTTTTTGTTTTTTAAAGTAAATAAAAAATAAATTTTTTAGAAAAATATATAGTTTAAAATGTTTTTTTGCAGATTTTTTATATTATAAATAAAGGTTAAAAATAAATATTGAGCTCTTTGAAAATCGTATCTGTTTTAAACATTAATCTAAGAAATTGCTGCAAGTTAATAAGAACCGACCCTTGAAAATGTTTCACCTTATTATGATTGTTAAGGATTCGATGCAGTAGTTGTTCTGATTTGATCATTTGTCCCAGAGCAATTTTTTCTGTTGCTATTTTATAATAACTTTAAAGAAAGTCGGTGTAAAAAATTGTTCCAGGACAAACTGATTCTACATTTGATCTATTCGTGCTTATTACATCAGACACCCTTTCAAGATTTATTTGGTTCTTATTCTACATTTGTCTCTAATGCTCTTACGATCGTCTGATTTTAATCAATATAACAGTGTTGAACCAAAATACTAACATGCTAGTTATTTTTATGTTCATTTTTATTGGTGTTAATAAGGCTTTTCTTTCTTGTTTTTCATTTCCTCAAAGGTGAAATAAGCCAAGCCCAATCCAATTTTAGTGTGGCTGCTGGTTATAACCTTATTATTTCTCTTGCACTGATTCTCAAGTAGCAACCAACACCATCTTGTTCCATAACAACCAAAGCTCCACACTTATGGCCAATTTGGCAAATAGAGGCAAACGCCAACTCCTTTGCGAAAATAAACAGTCCCTAATTAGGGATTCAGGTCTTTGAAAGGCAATAACTACACCCTCACACAACTTACAACTTTTATCGTACCGTGCTCTCCCAAATGTAACTCTTTTGAAGAAAAGAATACTGTAAACAAAATGTAAATCAGCACGTTCTTAAAACACCAAAATTTCACAACAATACAATATTACTGCTATGCAAAATATTGTGCATTTTTTGTGTATCTAAATTGGTTTTGTTTACTGATTTTTGCATTGTGGCAAGTTGGAACTATATAAGCGAAATTCAGTAATTTCATCGGCCTAAATTGTGCGTATGCACTGAATTCGGGCTTGTAATCATTGAAGTCTTAATTCAAGTAGTTGGATTTTGTTATGTGCTCGCATAACTTGTCTTGATTTCGCCTACAAAGAGAAGAAGATTATGATAAAGAACTGTTGTGGTCTCATTAGAGGGACACCAATACCTCTGGCATCATTTGAGGGACACCAGACCACTAGACGATTACTTTGAGTGTAATCAAACTCCCAATAAAAGAAGGAACTCTCAAACTTTCATAATTCAATTCATAATCCCTTATTATTACATCCTAGAAGAAACTACTGAGGTAACTGCCCATTCCCATAACTACAAGATAACTACTCATATGCTTATCCGGTAGTACACATCACAGACACAATAGGCACGTAACAGATTTCTTGTTATTCAAGAAGTTCAATAAGTTGGATTTCTTGTTATTCAAGAAGTGGAGATGTGGCTATACTATATCACCAATCTATCAAGATTCAAGAAGTGGAGATGTGGCTATACTAATTTCAATGGAGGTGCAGGGAACCGAACACCGTGCCTCTGTCATGCGACGCCAGCGATCTATACCATCACATGACTACACCCCTGTGACGTACGTTGCTGTATAGGCTCTTTCTCAAATAATTATGTTACATTATCTTTAAAGGAAGTATATTTCTTGTGTAGCAGATTGGTTGAGCAAAACACCTGACCACAAGGAAATTGTGTTTTGTTAACTTTAGCCTTTCAAAAAAATAAAAAATAATGTGTTGGATCGATTCTATTTTACAAAGAACTAAGCAATATACGATCTCAAGTTTAAATGTGTTGCATCGATTCAGACTCTCTTTTACAAAGAACTAAGATACGATCTCCAGTTTAAACCTAGAGAAGCTTATCCCGCGTAGCACAACAGTTGATATTAATAACCTTCCAAGACAGCGCACTGCTTTAAGCCAAATAAGACTAGCCTCACGAACCACATGCCTTGATCGACGCAGTATATGGCTTGCAGATTGCAAGCCACTAGGCCTTTCCAGCAAAGCTACGTTAATCCCAGCATCTTCTGTATGTTCACGCACAATATCCAGTATTACCCAATTACCGTTTATGATCAAATGAGACACCAAAGAAGAAAACTCCATTTTCCGTGTCACTGAAATTCCCAAGGTAGAAGCTATACTCAACTGGCCACACCAATTGTTGAAATAGAGAGATGTGTTGTGCCCATCACCGATCAAACGCCTAGTATGCTGTATAAATCCATCTAATGCCTGGCATAATGGAAGATTTAAGATCGTAGTCTATCACTTCTTATCCGAATTCTTGATGTTCCACCAAATTTTTTTTTTTTTTTTTTTTGACAAGAGAAGGGCAAATTTTATTAAGATGTAGACTGTCACCGGAGGAGTGACAATTACAAGAAAACAGGAAAAAAAAAAGGAAAAAAAAAAGTGATTAGAAGTTACCAATCACAGCATTCCAATTACAAATAAGCGAACTTAAAATATAACCATCGAAGATTTTAGACGAAATCTTAGTTATCATCCTAGTTATCCCAAGACCACCTTCGCTCTTGGGACAACAAATTTTATCGTATGCCACAACCATTGACTTGCGTTTCTTCGAATCGCCAGTCCAAACGAAATTTCTAATGGCACGTTCACATATGGAAATCACTTTCAACGGCCACTTATAAACTGCCATTGAATGGATAGCAATACTAGAGATCACTGACCTGACCAAAACGAGCCTGGCTTGAAACGACAGCATCACTCCCTTCCAACCAGCAAGTCGGGCAAGAACTTTCTCTAACTCCCGCCTGGCATGCATATAGCGCACAGCTCCAGGCATAAGTTGTACACCTAAGTACCTATCAGAAAAGCTAGCAGCCTGAATATTTAATAGCTTCGAGATCCATTTTTTCCAGGCAAGAGTGCCTCCACAAAAATAAAATTTGCTCTTTGCAAACAAACATTTTGACCGGAAGAATTTTGATAAGCAATCAACAAGTCTACCATATTACGCAAGCTTTTTATGTTACCCTTGCAAAATATCAATATATCATCGGCAAAGAAAAGGTGCGTGAGAGCTACACCTTTTCTAGAAACCATATAGACCATAAGACCATTGTCGAACAACTGTGTAATGTTACGGCTAAGAATATCTTCAATGAGCACAAAAAAAAGAGGAGATAAAGGATCACCTTGCAGCAAGCCCCTATTAGTTTTGATTTCAGTTAATCAAAACTGAAATCTTAGCCGAACTAAGAATATTAGAAATCCAGCTACACCCGATTTGCAAGAGATATTTAATGAAGAAAAACCATCAAATGTGACCTTTGGTGCAAACCAAAAATGTGAGTTCAAGATGTCCAATTTCAAGTAAATCAAACTCCTACTCTTCAATTTTCTGAAGTTCATGCTCGGGTTTAAAAGGTTAATAAATGTCCATGCTTGAGGAAAGTAAGTTTTTTTTTTTTTTTGGAAATTTAGGCTTCTCTTATTTCATTGAAATATTGGAATCCCCCAACAAATTCCTGGTCCTCAGATATTGCAACATGCTTAACAATAGAAAACAGTTTCATCTTATCTATAAAAAAAAGAACATAAAAAGGTTAGTTTGGCAAGGGTTATTTGGTAATTTAGTTTAAACCTAACGGTTACAAAATCTTTCTCACGAGGGTGTGTGTAGAAAATCTCGTCCGTATGAACATCAGCTTGCATAATTAAGGGATCTGCAGTTGAAGGAATTAAAAGACCTTCATTTTGTTGATCAACTACATCTCTCAGTTCAAGGGTAATTTGGTAATGTATTTAAACCTAGAAGTTACAAAATATTTTTGAAAATTTAAATCTGTTATTGGTGCTTTTCATTTAAAAAGGGGGGTGCCTAACGTGCAATAATCACTTGTATTTGTATTCGGTTGTGGAGCAAAATAAGATACGACGGTAAGAACATCCCTAAATCATGTCGTGTAGAAAAATGAATCCATACTTGCAATTCATTCACATACTAACATAAATTATAAAACTTCTATCTGATCATGAAGTGAAGGAAGTTATCAAAACCAACACTCTACTTTACCATTACATGGATTACCCATGATAATCTATAGCACACTGCCTCTTAGCTAGGGTTTGAATCTTTGAAATCGAAAAAAGAGTTCAGTTATTCTCAAGAACACAAGTATTTTCAAATCACGCGTAAACTAGTAATTTGACTTAAACCCAACGGCTACAAAATATTTTTCAGAATTTAAATCTAGTCTTGGTTGTTAACGTTTTAAAAACACATAAGCTTTTCATTTTTAAAAAAAAGGGTGCCCAGCATGCAATAAGCACGTGTATTTGCATTCGGTTGTGAAGCAAAATGAATATCCCTAAATCATGTTGTTGAGCAAACTGAATCCATGCTTGAAATTCATTCACTATCTAACACAAATTATAAAACTTCGACCAGATCATGAAGTTGACGAATTTATCAAAACCGACAGTCTACTTTACCATTGGATATATTACCTAAGATAATTTGTAGCATACTACCCCTTGCCTAGGGTTTGAAAATTTGAATTCAAAACAAAAAAAGTTGAGTTTTTCTCGAGAACTCAACTCTTTTCAAATCAAGGGTAAATTGGTAGTTTAATTTAAACTCAACGGTTACAAAATCTTTTCCAAAATTTAAGTCTAGTCTTGGTTGAAGACATGTTAAAAACATGTATGGTTTTCATTTTAAAAAATGGAGCGCCCAAAATGCAATAAGCACGTGTATTTACATTCGGTTGTGGAGCAAAATAAGGTATAACAGAATATCCCTAAATCATACTGTAAAGCAAAATAAATCCATGGGTGAAATTCATTCACATACTAACACAAATTATAAAAATTCAATCAGATCATGAAGTGAAGGAAGTTATCAAAACAACGCTTTACTTTACCATTGCATAGATTACCTACACTAACTCTTGGCTAGGGTTTGAAACTTTGAAATTAGAAAGAAAAAAAAATCAGGAATTTGAAAAAACAACAATCTCATATACTAATTGAGTTACATAAGTCAAAAATAAACACCTGATTATGAAAAACACTAAATTTTGAATAAAACTCTAATATTCATTCTATCAAGACATATTATACGGGAATTCATAATTCAAGACAATAAATCATGGTTTCAAAATGATTACTACCCATTTCTTCAATTTATAAAAATCTACCACACCAATATATCGTATACCAATTGATCGATCATCAAAAAAAGCTGGGTTGGTCAAGATCGAAGTTGAAATTGAAAACAAGAGAAAAAATATAATTGACCAAATCGATCATCATAATGGAACTTTCATTTAACAGGTAAGAAGGTCACTTGAATTTTATCATCAACAACAAATTCAGTTGTGCAGCAAACCAGAAATTTTAGATGAAGAAAAAAGATAACAAGAGAGAAAAATTCTCTGCCTGTACCGCAAATTGTTCTTACATGTCAACAATAGGAAGTCTGATAGATTTTGAATTAAATGTCACTGATTTCTTGAAAACACGTTTTTTGTTCCTTGAGAGAGGAAGACTCAGCCGGAAGAAGTAGTGGAATGAGGAAGAAAATATAACTAAAGCAAAATTATCGATTACCGTCTTGTACTAAACGTCTACTCCGATTTTTAGTCTAAGAATTCATCTCATTGTGTTATAATTGTCATAGTTTGCTTAGGGGTGATCCTGTAATAGCTCCATGGGTCTTGGCTTGAACCAATTCAGCCTATTGGATTCTGACATGGGTCAGGCGATCACGCCAGTTTCTTGGTATACATCATCTTTTCATATTAAAAAAAAACAAAAGAGATTTCTGGCCACTGTTGTCAAATGTTAGGCAATTTTGCATAATCAGGTTTTCCGGTAAAGAGATTACTTTTTCTTTTTATCTTTCCTCCTCCAACTAAAACATAAATTTCATTATTTTTTTTAATCTTTTTTTCTTTAAAATTTCTTTTCTTAATTTTTTTTTTTTTTTCATTTTGTATCTCTATGGGTACCATATCGTTATAAGGTATCAAACCCAAGTCCAAAACTAGATAGGAATACTCTAGAATGTATGTAACTTAGCTAATGTACCTCTTGAGAAATACCAAATCGTTGAGGAGTGGCTCCCTTAAGCCTATAAATATGTATCTTAGCCTTAAAGCTAAGGACCAGCCTCAAGCCTATAAATATGTAATCTTCGCCTCAAAGCTAGGGACATCAACTTGAAGATTCTATCAACGAAGTGCAAGTTCTTTCTCTAGTATCTCTTTATCTATTTTTTTTTAGCTTACTAGTGAGTTTGTCTCTACTTGGGAGTCATGGTTAGATTTTAAGCAACTATATTTTGGCGCTAACTAAGGAAATCTTTAGAATCTCTACCTTATGCAATCGAGAAAAAAATAATAATTCCTCATTTGGTCAAAACACAAAGTGAAATAACTCATAAAGCTCAGGACATAAGAGTTTCACAAGAAATCCTTGTGTTAAAGCTACAAAGTGTAACAACATATACCTAGTAGAGTCATGATATTGGGACGAACAATATAATGGGTAAGTCAACAATAATTATTAGGGAATACTACTAGCATGGGAGTTCTTATGTCACCTATCAGGACAAGGGAAATCTGTTAAAATAGATGGACAACCGGAGGAAGTAGAAAACTAAGATGACGACACGGAAAATAATAGCTAGAGACCTGCACGAATTGGAACATCAATGCCCGGACCCACCAGCAAGATTGCATTAGATAAACAAAAATAATACGAATCAACACACCAAATATAAAATAAAGGAACAAAACCAAATAAGTGCTAGCACGGAGGCATGACGCACCAGCAGATATGTCTAAGAAATGAAAAGGAGAGGGTACCTAGTACACCACAAAAATTTTCGTTCATGAACTTATATGGACAATTCCTTGTAAAATCAATAGTTATAGATCAACAGGAAAAATTCGTTGTACTTGATTGTAATACAAGATCTTTGAACGATTTCAAAAATCAATATCCGACTGTACACAAACTGTATTCTAACAAGAACAAGTCTTGTAATCTATATTCCAAGATACGAATTCACAAAAAAAGTCTTGTAGGTTATATACATTTTGAGTTAATAACTATCTAGCTTGATTAACATACTACTTGTGATACAATATTTCTATTATAGAGATGAACAATGTAATGCAAAAAATAAATAACACAAGCCATCATAAATTTTGTTAACGAGGAAACTACAATATTGTAGATAAACCTCGGGACCTAGTTCAGTTTGAACAACGTATTGTATTAAGCAATTATAAACACTAGCTTACTATCAGACTTCGGACTGGAATGTAGTTTAGACCGAATTGACCCTCCGAGAAATTCAGCTTCAGTCGTGCTCCTTACGTCTCTTGGATATCGCAAGATCTTACGCACTTGATTTCCCTAGATGACGTCCTTTAAAGTCCTAGAATTTGCTTCAGCTGTAGTGAAGACTTTTCAAAATTCTGCCTCGAACAGATAGCCTATTGAATTTCTTCAGAAAGATATATAATCAAGGTGATGAAAATATTTTTGCTTATGAGAGATCTTCAAGGATAAAGAAAATATCAAGTAAACCTCAAAAATTAGGATAAATTCTCTTTTCAGAAGGTTATAGATATGCCTAATCGATTCTACCTCACAAGACTTATCTAACAGATATGAAACTTATGGGATTACAAAATCAGATAAGAAGAGAACTTAATAAGTTTCATCAATTATGTTCCCTGATCGATGGTTCTTTAATGGTCGTGTATCAGAAAAGACAAACCACCGTAAAATAGACGAGAACTACGATGATCAAGATAAGATATCGGATATCAAGAACTATTAGGTAAAAGATAGTCTGACAGGGCTTAATGAATCCCTTAGTGAAGACTTTAAAAGTTGTAACCTAATAAAATTTCACAAGGAAACTTAGGTATTTAGATAACGACTCTAGCTGCGATTAGCACACAAAATTGCCAGGATTGGGATTCTAGTATGCACAAAGTCCTCTATTTATAATGATGAACAAGGCTAGGTATCTTAAAATCAAAGTTTTGTGAATTTTCATGCTTACGAATTAATTTGACACCAAGTAATCTCAACTTCTCAATATAGATTGATCATGTAAGCATGTGACAAGATTGTCTTTGAATTATAAAGATTAATATGCACCCCATGCTTTCTGCACCAAAAGGTTAGCCCAAGAACAAGGGTTAAGTTGTCCGTGAACCATCAAAAAATCATGGAGTTCAATAACTCTCAAAGACTAAACTAGTTCGTGAACTGTCCAAAACAGTTTATGAACAAATTGTCATCTCGGAGTTCAGGATCTTTTGACATCTATAATTTCATGAACTGCCTAAATTAGTTTGTGCACTCAAGTAACAAAAAAATTCCAGTAACCTCTTAAAATTAACTCGTTCGCGTACTGACCAAATCACTTCGTGTACTTGAGGATCAAGATTACCTAGGGACATCTCAAAATCAACTAGTTCGCTAACTGACTAAATCAGTTCGTTTACATGAGTAAATAAGAGATTTAATTCATTAAGTATAGTATCAATAAGCTCAAAGTTCGTGTACTAACTAAAGTTCGTGAGCATGAATATAACTTGATGTCTCATATGAAATTCTCACACAATTACAATATGTTCATACGACATTGTCTCAACAGATAATATAAAAAATAAAGTGAGTAAATAGGATAGTCAGTATTCACATACTTTTATTGATGAAGTCCTCGTAGATGTCTCTGTTGTTCTTCATTTTTTCAATCTTCAAGTTCGATTGTTAAATATTGATACTCAACTTCTACTCCGAGGTTGACTTGACTATAAATCAAGATATAGTTTTGATCAACTAAATTTGACAACCACCTTGACATACCAAAACTTGTGAGTTTGACTGAGCGATGCTCTAACAATCATTCCCTCTTTCAATTTTAGTGCAAGGTTACCTATTATATATGGATTACAAAATAAATAAACATTCACCTCTATCTCCATAATGTTTCTCAATTACCGAATCTTCAACACTCTTGAATTCTTCATTCTTCAAGTTTTTATATGGTTGTGCAGGTGTTCATTCAGCACATTATTGTTGAAGATACGTAATTTGATAACTGCTTCTGAGAATCCTCAAGTTAGAGCATTTATAATGATTAATCAGTCTACTCAATGGTAGTTATACCAGTGGGTATAGTATTTTTACCTACTTCAAAGTTCATTGTACCAAAACTTTAAAGTAATACTACGGTGATATGCTCTCCCCCTTATTCTTTACTGTTAGAGCATTGCTCGGTTGAACCCACAAGTTTTGCTATCTCAAGCTTGTTGTCAATGTTAGTTGATCAAAACTATATCTTGATTTCAGTCTACTAAGTCAAGTCTCGAACTAGGTTAGAATTTGTAGTTGAGTATCAGAGATTACCTTTGAAGATTGAAGATCGACGAATACATTTGAACTTCTGTATCAAGTGTGTGAAGACTAAACCACTCTATTTTACTCACTATCTTACTATTCTATCTGTTGAGACTATGTCGTGTGAAATCTAGTAGATTTACAAAGAAAAAGTTTCGAGTCAAGCTTGTCTTGTGAAAATCTCAAAATATGATTTAGCAAAGATGTTCAACGGTCCTTAACAATATTAGTTTTATGACTTAATTTGTGGATCAGTTGAAAATTTTCCATGCAAATGATTTTATCACTTGGGAATGTTTCAAACATCATAAGAGAGAAATATGAATCTCTGGTATTTTTACTCAGGGTAGGTTGGCGAACCAGTTCGCAAACCATAGATATTTCAAAAATACAGGAAGGTTGGCGAACCAGTTCGCAAACTGCAAGTTCAGTTGGGTATAATTCACGAACTGTGGTGAACTGAATTTCAAAGTTGTTATAATAAGCTAGAAGTTGGCGAACCCGGTTCACGAACCGTTGTCAACTAAGTTCGGTAGTCTAGTAGGGTTGGCAAACCCGGTTCACGAACTTTTGCACCCTCACTCGTGAACAAGCCATGCGTTTCACGAACTGTTCTACGAACTTTCCCAGTTTATAGTTTAGCATATGCTCAAAGACTTATTTTAATATTTAACATTGCTAGAACTCTCTTAAACACTTCTAAGACTTCATTGATCACTTAAACACTTATACGTGTGCCTCATGATTAAACTCATAGGTGTTTAATTGAATATCAAATTATTTTTAGTTCTTTTGCTAAGTTGCCAAACCGAACAGTCATTATACATGGTTTCGTAACCAGGCCAAAGGTTATATTATTTTATTGTAGATTTTGCTTGATTCTCAAGTTATCTTAGATTGAATTCTAAGTAACCCTTGGTCTTGGAAAAACTATAAATAGACATGCTCTTTCAACTGGGAAATTTAACCCTTGACACTTTCTGTCCTGGTTGATTCTAGAGTCGTCCTCTATTGACCTAGGTTTCCTATGAGAAACATAATTAGGTCTATGACTAAAAGACTTCGCTTTGGGGATTCGTGCAACCAGGTCCGACTATCTTTACCTTGATAGTTCATGTATCATGATCTTG
Source organism: Papaver atlanticum (assembly GCA_023531105.1). NCBI lineage: Eukaryota > Viridiplantae > Streptophyta > Magnoliopsida > Ranunculales > Papaveraceae > Papaver > Papaver atlanticum. Next base: position 1,875,930 of record JAJJMB010002379.1, on the reverse strand, counting down.
CTTTTCTGTTATCGAGGTTTTCGTAATCTATTTCAGGAAAGATAGATAGTAATCGTAAAGTTCTCTTTATCTCAGACTTTATGATTCCTCAAGATAGATATCTGAAAACTGATCTCAGTTGATCTTTTGAAGATTTTTCTTGAGAGGAGGTTAAGAATCTAGGCTTCTCTTAGGGAGTCGTAAGTTCCGGATTTATGAGGATTGCTAGCTTTGTCTATTACAAACAGATTTCCTCACCTCAATCTTTGATCTAAACGGAAATCAAATAGGCTTATCTGCTAGAGGAAGATTGGTACTAAAAGTCTCAACTTCGGCTGAAGCAACTCTTACGTTGTAAAGGACGTCAGCTAAGGGAATCAAGTGCGTAAATCATTGCGAGGTTCAAGAGACGTAAGGACCGCGATTGTAAGTGAATCGCTTGGAGGGTGGATTCAGTCTCAACTATATTCTAGTCTAAAGTTTGATAGTATGCTAGTGTCTATACGGCTTAATACAGTATGGTGTTCAAATCTGGACGAGGTCCCGCTTTTTTCTACTATTGCGGTTTCCTCGTTAACAAAATTTTGAGTATTTTTTTGTTTTCCTTTTTCGCGTTATATTGTGTATCTTTATAATTGGATTTATATAGGTTTGTACGTATTCAATCTAAGTAGATACATCCGCTTAATTATAATCGATTACGAGACTTGTTTCTTGTAGAATTCGTATCTTGAAAGATAGATAACAAGTTTATCACTTGGAAGAATTTCGATTGAATTATTTGGATACAACTAGATTGATCTTGGATATTGAATTTTGAGATCGTCGAAGTACTCTTCTTAACAATTAGGTTCACGGGCTCTGTGTCTATACACATACTGATTGAGTAGATGTTGAGATATAACATTTATATACATACTGTCAAGGATCATTCAGTTGGTCTACTTGCTATTGTATTAAGTTTTGTCTATACAGGTTTCCGAACAAAAAATTTGGGTGTATTTATCCCCCATATTCTCAATTGGTATCAGAGCAGGCAAACATTGTTAGACCTAATAAGTTTGTGTTTGAAGTGAACTGTAATATGGACAAGAGTTCAATCTCGATTAACGTACCACCAGCCTTCGATGACACAAATAAATTATGGTGGAAAACTGTTATGCGTTCATTCTTACAAGCTTGTGACTTTAAAAAATGGGTTTTTGTTGTAAGAGGATAAAATGCTCCAATGGTTTGAGACAATGATGAAATCAAAGATGATAAACACAACTCTGATGGATTGAACGCCATTATCCATGCCATAAGCCAAGATTTTCAATATCATGTGTCTATGTGCACTATATTAAAAGATGCTTGAGATATCTTAGAAACCGTATTTGAAGGGAATTTCGCAGAAAAGGAAGCGCGACTTCTGATTGGGAAAACCTTCGTATTGCTGATGAAGATCTTTTTGAGGAATTTAATCAAAAATTATTAGAAATAGTGAACGCTTGTCATTAATTAGGAAAGACTATTCCTGAACGGGATATTGTGATAAAAATTCTGAGATCTTTGCCACCTCGATACGAGTCTAAGAAACATGCCATTACTGAAGGAAACAATCTTTCTATATTTTACAAAAGCACACTTGTTGGAAAGTTAAAGATCTTTGACGATGAACAACAAGCTAATAATGATAAATCTATTGCGTTCAAAGCACTTAAGAACACTGATGCACTTGCTAAAAGTGAAAGTGTTAGCGTCTCTGAGAAAGAGCTTGTTAACGAATTGTCAGATGAAGATCTTGAAAATTCAGTTTTTCTTATTACAAGAAAGTTTAAAGATCTTCTCAAAAAGAGGAATAAACGGTTCTCAAGAGAGCGTCCTTCATCATCAGCCAAACCACACGATCGTATTCCCCCTAAAAAGGTTGATGACGAAAGTGATGATGAGGATATGCCACAGTGCTTCAAGTGTAGAGGTTTCAGTCACTTTTCTAATGAGTTTCTAAATCGACGGAAATACACTGGCAACAAGGGTCTTGATGCAACTCTTGATGAAACTATTGATCATTACGATTCAGAAGAAGAAGAAAGTTCAATTTTAGCACTTCTAGCTGAAGCAACTAATCATGATGAGAGTAATGATAATTACATCAGTCTTGAGAAGCTGTTTGAAGATCCCTCATATATAACTTTTAAGGATATAATGGATTTTTCTCCTTCTGAAAATATCATTATTGATTCTACAAAAACATCTATGGTATGTCTGTTAGCTGAAATTGGAAGTGTTCCTGAATCTCTTCCCACCAAATCCCATCCTTACTGTACTACTGAAGGTCATGAACTTCAACAATGCTTCAAGTACAAGCAGAAAGTAAGGTACGTCAATAAAATACAAGGGCTAGTCGTTTGACAAATGTGCTTAAACTCTTCCAAAAACCAAACCGACTAAGGTATGTAACTCTGTTTCCCCTTCTTCTTATAAAAGTGTTATTGTTTCCAAGGAAAAGGATAAGCCAAAAGGAAAAAAAAAAAGAGATCAAGAACTAAGCGATCGGTGAAAATGGAGATTGATAAACCCGTGCAGAAATCAAGTGGTGAGCTCACTGATGTTCACCCTAATACAAATTAATTGTGTTGAAAAAGAGTTTTATTGTCTCATTTGCGTTGAAAAGAGAAAAAAACTGTGCACCTCCAAGGGCTTTGGGTCAAACTCTCTTGTTTGTGTCTTGATCTTATTACTTGAATTTCCATCATTTTATCACAGACTCAAGTTTAAAATCCTTTTGAGTATATCTCATGTCATGTCAAACGAGAATAACAATAGTTTATTTTGAGCCTTGTTCCATTGAATCTTGTCCAGATATCCTGGTTTTTGACTTGTTTAGATTACTATATGGTTAAAGTTTGTTCTCACTGATTCCGCAAGGAAACTGACTTTAAAAAGTTAAATGGCGTGAATATTCAAAGAATTTTATGTCTTGAAACTATTGCTTTCGCTCTCTTCACACTATCTTTCAAGTAATAAGTGTAAAGATTTTCCCATGTACAAACTCTAAGAAAAGATAAAATCATATTTCACCTTTTTAGTTTGATATTTGGTTCGTGAACGAACTCTTTTATTAAGAGGTCGGTCAGTTTCTGAGTTATGGTTGATTATTATTCCTTTTTAATAATTCACTATATTTGGAATTCCTGCAAAGTTAAAGTGATCTTGAAGGTCTATATATTCGTGTTTTACTCGAGTCACATACTCAAAAGTTTTTGAGCTACGATATCCTAAAGTATGATCTCTTCTGGTGAAATCCCTGCACCTATGGTCATTGATTCCATAACGAAAAGTGTTGAGAATTCATATCCTAAGGAGAAGGTTCACTTTTTAAAAGAAAAAAGGAAGAACGTGAAGAAACCTAGGGAAAACTGCTCAAATCAGCAAAGGTTCGCAAATATTCGTGAAGAGCTTAAGAAGACCAAGGTGGAAATGCAAGGTCTTAAAAACATCCTGCAGAATTCTCTCGAGATTCAAGCCTGACAAACAACAGCCGAGTGGTTTGAAGGTGAAAACACTTAGGGTACCAAAATACACCACCAAATTTTTCATAGGCAATCTGTATGGAAAAACTCAACACAACTCCGAGAGTTAAACTCAATCAAGGAAAGTGTTAGAGCACTGCTCGGTCGAACTCGCAAGCGTTACTATCTCAAGCTTGTTTGTCAAGTTTAGGTGATCAAAACTATAAGTCTTGATTTCTAGTCTACTTATAGCTATGTCTCGGATTAGGATAGAATGTGTAGTTGAGCTTTAGACTTCACGGCGTTCATCGATTGAAGACGAAGATCTACTGAGGAGATCTTGGAGGAACTTTATCAACAAAAGGTACACGGAGACTAAAACTTATTTATCACTCAGAAGTCTATTCTATTTTATCTCCTATTGAGACTAAGTCGTATAGCTATATAGACTTTTACATTATACACATATGATATTTCGAGTTGAGTTTAACTCACTTATATATTTCTCGAAATATGTGTTGGAAGCTTTTTGCTTTAGCTACGTTCATCATTATTCTTGATGAGTTTAGTTGGAAACAATTTATTTGTTGGAAACTAAATAATAAGTCAAAAGATGATCATGCGAAAATTCCCTTGAAACATCTTACATGATTTGTTTGAGACAGTCATTTGATGTCGACTCAGAATGTTTCGTATTGATCATTCGATCACTTGAAAATTACTAATGTTGAGGGGTGATTTTGATTTTGGTTCTACCCGTCCTAGTCCCACCAAGTGACCTCACTTTACTAGGAATGGTAAGAGAGAGAATTCTCATCCCTTTGTACCTTGTCCTTTCTTATATAGACTTTCCCAAAAGTCCCTCCTTTTATGGCATCATGACACATGTCCTAAACCTCCTTAATTACTTCTAATGCCATTCCTTAATATAACCCTTTTCTTATCCCTTAATTCCTCCTTTGTCCTTCTTATCTCATGGGTATTTTCTCATTGGACTTGGGCCTAGTCCCCACATCTCATACTAGGCTTACCTCCCCTCTTAGGGGCACCCCGAACCCGTTAAGGGGTATTATTTTTCATGTATCAACATTAGTCCCCTGACTATTGGGTTATTTATAAAATAACTCAATAGTCATAGGATTTTTTCGAGCGCCCCCTTTTTGTAGGAAGTTAGGAATGAGAATCTCCTCCCTCTTTATCGACTCCACGACCCTAGGCGACGTTTGACCTTCTTTTATCGTGCAAACTTTTCCTCTTCTTTTCAGTTTCTGCCAGTTACTATCCCCTCTACATAACCGCCACGTTCAGGCCTTGAGACTCCCTATATATATACCTGCTGGTTTGTTTCCCCCTTATCTTTCTTCTCCTATTTCTTTTCTTCCCTCCCTTCTGAATACACACACACGCGCCATGTATAATAGTTCCACCAGTAGTTCATCTGAAGAATCTGACGAGTCTGAAGGAGCCATGAGCAGGGGTTCCGAGGAGACCGAGTACTCGGAATAGGACGAAATTCTTCTACCTCCTCCGGCAGATGGCAAATCGTATACGATTGCGGAGTTTACCAGCGGACCTGATCTAAAACGCGCGCTAAAGATGAGGGAACTCCGCGGAGGTAAGCGCGTTATCCTTCTTGATTATATCCTTTTCCCTCGCCTTTGAAATCCTCCTGTGTTACCTTATCCGTCAACCCATGGGTGGCTTATGCAACCCGAATCAGATACCATGAATGCTTTTGCGTTTAAAACGGTGCCGCGAATGGCTATCCACCGCGGCGACTACGATCTTCCTGCCATTGATATTCGCTTTAAATCAAAAACCTATCCGATATGGCCACACTGGACATCCTATATACGTTCCAATCCCGGTCATGCGGCCATTCTTCGTGAAGCTGGTATTGACGAAGCTATAAATTCGTCTCTCAAACGGGAAGTGAAGAGAAGCAGGCGCGACATAACACGGCTCTTTTATCGCTGGGCTCCCCATGTTCATACTCCTTTTACAGTATGGGGGGAAGAAACCATAGTGCTGGAGGATGTAGTCGCCCTTACATGGTTACCCATCCATGGTAGTCATTCGTATGACGAGGCGGCTGTTTACGGAGCGCTGACCGACAAGGACAAAGTGTTGTGGACTTATCTATTGGATTGTAAAGATGCTTCCCGGAATGAGTTAGTGAGGAAGATTGCTGGCGCTGGCAAGAAAGAGGCGCCGTCATCTGCCGCAAATGGGAAGACCAAATTGGTTGAGAATAAAAAGCCTCCTCCGGCACGTTCAACGGGTGAGCGATTGCTTGCTAGCTCTATCCGCGCACACGAAGCGATTCATGGATCGTCAACTCCTTCAGCAGAGGTCGGTCCTGAGTGGGTTACCAAGACCAACCGTCGCGCTTCCTTCCCTCTTTGGATGGAAAAGTATTGGGCTCCGCGGTTAGTAGATGGAAAAGTTCTTCCCCCCAAATGAAAAGAGAAGAACCCTCGTGTGGAGTTGGCCGCTTACATCCTGTTTTGGCTTTGTCATGATGTGTTTGAGTACAGTCCCCAAGATACCATTAAGAGTGAACTTGTGCCAATGGCGGTGTTGCTATCTCGCGGCGTTTCTTTCCCGTTTGCGCCGATGTTCTTAGGAGGTTTGTATCGCCATCTAGATTTGTTTTGTCACGACCTTCAGACGGTGGGTTCATCCCATAAGATCGAGACTTACATCCCGGCCTCTTTCATGCAAGCATGGTCTTGGGAGCATGTTCCCTTTTACGCGCCTGATCCTAACGAACTAGCAATTCACCGCGAAGAAGATGTTGAACAAGATGATGGCTCGGTTAAGAAGGTTCCAGTTGTTTACGGATACCCGCGGATGGCTCTTTGGCATCTTAATGGGAAAGTTCCCAAGGGCGATATTGCCAAATATCTGGACGTGGCTAAAGATTTTGTACCATTTCCTTATCAAGACAGTCGATCGGGTCCGGCGCATTATGACTTTACTGCGCCTTTTGACATAGAGTTGGACTGGACAAAGCTATTGGAGGAGGCAGATTTTGATTCGGTAATAGCCGTGTTGCCTGGTTATCTTCCTGGTTTCCATGCTGGCAAGTTTATTGCCATGTCTTACAATCCCGATCGTGCATCTCGGTAAGTCGGGTTTGACCAAGGAATTCCCAGTAGGTTTCCTCCTTGGGGAAGCTCTGATATCGGGGACATCGTCGCCAGTTTTGATCATTTTGTCTTCAAGGGACCGGTACGTCTGTCTGATCGGGGGATCAACTTTTCGTTCAAGCAGCATGTCCCCGCGCGCCCTTTGGCAGTTACTGAGGGAGCCCATTACTACCATGATTTCATACGTCGTCGAGCTTTGAATTTCATTTTGCGCGAATCATCTCCCCCCCGTGACTTATCCCATGAAGACCTTCGAGTGCTTCATGCGTCAGGACGGATTAAACTTGATGATAGTATAGATGTTGTGCATCATCTCGTTCCAGCTACCAAAGGTCACCCTTTAGAGCCCTTGGTAACTTCTTGGGCTCCTCCTGAAGGTCATGAACCTATAAGGCCAAAGAAAGGGTCGAAGTCGTTTTCCGATCGTAAGCCCCCGCGGATAGAGGTGGTCAGACCATCTGTTAATCCTCTGGCAGCATAGGTACTTATTGTTTCTTCTCCCTTTTGCTTTTCATTCATCTATCATTTATCGCCACCCTTTTTTTTTGTTGATAAAATGAGTGGCGGGGATTGCGTTCTCAGGGAGCTCCTCTTTCCAATCCTGTGGAGTGGAAGGCCCCTTCTTATGTAATGGAAGAGTACTTGAACATGCCTGATAGTGATTTGACTGAGAAGAGCCTTGCAAAGAAAGCCAAGCGGGAAGCAGCTAAGTTGTCTTCTCCGCGCCCTTATTCTTCCGCTAATATCTCACCCTTACAACCTCAGCAGGCTCATCGGAGAAGTGCATCACAACCTCCTGAGGGAATTAGTAGCAGTCCGACTCCATCGTTTGTAGACCAGTTAAAGGATCTTTGGGTCAATCTTCCCGAGGGGACCGGCTGGGTATCCCCGCGTCTTCACATATCATTGGTTCGTCCTCTTCGGGCTGAGACTGTTCGTGCTATAGGTGGACCTATGGTGTCTCCTAGTGCCGTTTTGCAATCAATGAGCCCGTCTGGGTCTAGCCGGTCTGTTTATTGGTGGGTCCTCATCTCACGTGGAACCACCCGTTGGTGATCCCAAAGGTAACCTCCTATTTAATATGTGTCCTTGTTTTTATCATTCTTCTCTCCTCTCCTCTTTTTTTTTTTTTTTTTTTTTTTTTTTTTAATAAATCTGAGTTATTCTTCGCAATGGTGTTCATATCTCATTTTTCAGGCTTTACTAGTGATTCTGAATCATCTTCTAGCTCTTCCGCGTCTCGTCCTAAACCTGTTGATATTCCGCTCGATTCACCGATTCCAGAGGTTAGTGTCTCTCTTTTTTTTCTTGCATTGTACTTTCGTTCGTTCGTTTGCTAAAATTTCATCGTTGGCGCTAGGATATGGGTAAAAAGCGTAAAGAGACTGTTAAACCCGACACAGACGGTGTTCGGCATGTAATCCCCAGTGGCGACGGGTCTATTAAACTCGCTCGGATGGATGGTAGTTGTTCTTCCGCTCCTTCGGGGAAGCAGAATGATGTTCCTGACGTACCAGCCGTCCCCACTGTGCCAACAAATTTCGAGGACGCATAGCTTCGTTTCCCTTTAGTGGTGAGTGTTGCTGAGGCTGGAGTAGATCCTGACACTCATACACTTGTTCACGGCTTTTGGATGCCAACTGTTTTTGCCGCTACTTATAGGGATATTGTGGAGCGTGGTGGTGGTCACATGGCGAAGGCAGGTCTTCTGGATGTTCGTACTTTGTGCTACATGACCAAAAACCTCTTGGAAATCGCCGACCAGCTCACGCGGGTAGGGAATGATCCTGTTGACGCGGCGACAATGCGTGGCTGGGAGACTGACGTGCGGTCAGCCGTCAACATCAAGTTTCCAATACTTTGGTTAGAAGAATTATTGGAGAAGGTGAAGAGTCGTAGTGACCCTCGTGGTCGGCTTACGAGTCAGATTTCTAAGCTGGAGAAGCGCTCCGAGGCAACCGTTAGCAAGAAAGAGGTGCTGAATCAACTGGTTGCTGATGTTGGGGTGGCTAACGATGAGGTGATACGGGCTGAGACCGTAGAAACAGCGGTTTTCGCGGAGCTTAAGAAGAAACGGCAGGAGTTTTCTACGCTTAAGTCTGCTTAACACGCTTCTTCTTTATGTTGTCTTTTCCCGTCTTTTTTTTTGTTATGTTGGACCCTTGTCTCTCGGATGATTTGTTTTTTTTATTTATTTATTTAATTATTTGTGGGATATTAATATGGTGCTTGGTTAACTATTAGTTCGTTATTTGTGTTTCTTGTTATTATTGGTTTCATAAAGCATCGACTATTCGTGGTTCTCTTTTTTTTATTTTGGAAGGATGTATGGGGTTGGGTGAGCGTTTTTATAATGCGCCTACTACCCCCTTTTCTTTTTTATCAGAAGGAAGTGGTGGGTTGGGTAAGCGTTGATAGAACGCGCCTACTCCCCTTTTCTTTTTATTAGGAGGGTGTGGTGGGATGGACGAGCGTTGATAGAATGCGCCTACTCCCCCTTGATTTTTATCAAAAGGGTGTGGTGATATATGCAAGCGTTGATAGAACGCGCCTACTCTCCCTTTTCTTTTTTATCAGGAGGAAGCGGTGGGTTGGGTAAGCATTGATAGAACGCGCCTAATCCTCTTTTGTTTTGATTAGGAGGGTGCGGTGGGATGGAAGAGCGGTGATAGAACGCGTCTACTCCACCTTTTATTTTTTATCAAAAGCGGTGGGTAGGCGAGCGTTGATAGAACGCGCCTACTCCCCCTTGCTTTTTATCATAAGGGTGCAGTGGGATGGACGAGCGTTGATATAACACGCCTACTCCCCATTTTATTTTTTATCGGAAGGAAGCGGTGGGATGCACGAGCGGTGATAGAACGCTCCTACTCCCCCTTTTCTTTTTTATCAGAAGCGGTGGGTAGGCCAGCGTTGATAGAACGCGCCTACCCCTCCTTGTATCAAAAGGGTGTGGTGGGATGGGCGAGCATTGATAGAACGCGCCTACTCCCCCTTTGGCGTTCCCATAGCCTGTTGTGGATTTATCAGCCGATTGGGCATCTTTGGCATTCCCATGGCCTTTTGTATACTTGTTAGCCGACCAGGCGCCTTTGGTGTTCCTGTAGCTTTTTTGTAGATATGTCAGCCGATTGGGCGCCTTTTGCATTCCCATGGCCTTTTGTATATTTGTCAGCCGACCATGCGCCTTTGGCATTCCTGTAGCCTTTTGTAGATTTGTCAGCCGATTGGGTGCCTTTGGCATTCCCATGGCCTTTTGTAGATTTGTCAGCCGACCAGGCGCCTTTGGCATTCCTGTAGCTTTTTGTAGATTTGTCAGCCGATTGGGCGCATTCCCATGACCTTTTGTATATTTGTTAGCCGACCAGGCGCCTTTGGCATTCCTGTAGCTTTTTGTAGATTTGTCAGCCGATTGGGTGCCTTTGGCACTCCCATGGCTTTTTATAGATTTTTCAGCCGACCAGGCGCCTTTGGCATTCCTGTAGCTTTTTGTAGATTTGTCAGCCGATTGGGCGCCTTTGGCATTCCCATGGCCTTTTGTAGATTTGTCAGCCGACCGGGTACCTTTGGCATTCCCGTAGACTTTTGTAGATTTGTCAGCCAACCAGGCGCCTTTGGCATTCCTATGACCTTTTCACATCATATTGCCCACGAACTCCAAAAAGAGAAATTATTCTTACCATAAAAGAGTGTTGTTTACAATTTGTAGTCTTATCTTTCGTATTCTTCCTCCCCCCCTTTTTTTAGTTTAGTGGCGAGGAAAGGGATCGTACTCAATCGCCTGCTTAGTTGCCTAAAGCTCCCAGAGGCGCGCTTGCGTTCGAATATACTCCTTACGGCAAAACATTCTTCCGTCGGGTGTCCCAACCTTCGATGGTAGTGGCAGTACTTTGCCGCATTCTTATCCATTTTGTTGACGTCTACCACTATCGGGGGCAGCTAGATTTCCTTTCCGATGACCCACCAGTTTAGTAATTCGACTGCGCGCTCCCTGCTGCAGGGCAGAGGGGTGGTGGGTTTGAGTCGCTCCTAGTCCCATTTCTACCTTGGCTCCCATTGACGGTTTGGAACTGGTCCCTTCTATCCCTATTAGTGTTGGGTCTTATGTTGCGTAGTGCCTCAAATACGGTGCTAACTGTGTGGCGCCAAGCAGGGTCTATGGGTGTTTCTTTTATGCAGTCGGCGATCCTATCGGCTGCTTCTTCTAGCTCAACGAAAGTCTGGAACCTGAAATTAATCAAACTCCCCTTGAAAGCTGGGGTCATTCCTCGCATACAATTTTCGACAAGCGTTCCCTCACTGATATCTTCATGACAATCTAGTGCCAATCGCCGGAACCGCAAGATGTACTTTCCTATTTCTTCTCTTATCCGCTGTCTGCTCTTGCTCAAGTCTATTACCGTGATTTTCCTCTTGGCTGAATAGAATTTCCCGAGAAAGAGTGTGGACATAGTTGGCCAAGAATCCACACTTTCCGCTTTTAAGTTGTCATACCAGGTAAATGCCGTGCCTGTGAGTGATTTGGGGAATTCTCTTAGACACAATTTTCCATCGGAGGCTATGTCGTTCATTGCTGATAGGAATCGGCTGAGATGTTCTCGCGTGTTCCCTTGTCCATCGTATGTCTTGAATTTCGGAGAAGTGTAGTCCTCGGGGTATTAATATTCTCGGATGTTCGCTGGGTATGGACTACTTACTAGTCAGTGATTGTCTTGTTTTATCACATGATAATTTTGCTCAAAGTATTTTTCCATTTCTTCCTGTGACATCGCTGTTGTCTTGTCGTTTTTGTGCCCTTCGCCTTTCGTCATTTCTTCAGGAGCGTTTTGTCCCGCTATTACCGCTTGTGCTATCCAGTCTTCAAACTCCAGCTTTCTTCGTAAGCGCTCTTCTAGTTCTTTTTGCATGCCTTGCAGAGATGGCGACGTGGGTTTTGGTAGCTGGATCACTCGCGTGTTCTTTCCTTATGTTTCTACTATCTCTCTGTTTTGGGATCCATGTCCCGCCAATTGTTTGATAGCATCCTGGGCCAGAGTTTCTTCTTCGCTGTCATCGTCCTCATTGTTACCTCATCGATGTTGATAGGCTGATTGGTCGCTTGGTTTCCTATCGCGTCTGAGCTAGCGCCTTTTGGGTGTGTCATGGTGAGCTAGGCACGAGCCTCCGGGTGTGGTCGCCAAATGTCGAGGGGTGATTTATATTTTGGTTCTACCCGTCCTAGTCCCACCAAGTGACCTCACTTTACTAGGAATGGTAAGAGAGAGAGAGAGTTCTCCTTCCTTTGTACCTTATCCTTCCTTATATAGACGTTCCTAAAAGTCCCTCCTTTTATGGCATCATGACATATGTCCTAAACCTCCTTAATTACTTCTAATGCCATTCCTTAATATAACCCTTTTCTTATCCCTTAATTCCTCCTTTGTCCTTCTTATCTCATGGGTATTTTCTCATTGGACTTGGGCCTAGTCCCCAAGTCCCTACATCTAATAATAGGCTTACCTCCCCTCTTAGGGGCACCCCGAACCCGGTAAGATGTATTATTTTTCATGTATCAACAACTAATAAGTTAATAGTTTGTGTGAGACAGCTATTGTCGTCTTCTAAGGATGTTTCAATGATCTAAATGGGAGTTTAGAACAATTAACCTTTGTCTGGATACAACACAGTATGCATACCAGTATGCAAACTGTTGTGGTATGATTCAGGTCCGGAAACCAAGCTTGCATACCAGTATGTGAACGGTTTCAACTGTTAAAGTTCGGGAACCAAGTATGCATACCAGTATGCAAACGGTTCGACCTAAGTTACGGTCCGGGACGGCAGTATGCATACCGGTTTGCAAACTGCTGGACAAGACCAAAGTCTGGAACTTAAGTTTGCATACCCGTTTGCAAACTAAGTGGTTAAAGTTCTAAAATCGATTTAGTATGATTTCATACTCATGAACAAAGCGAGGTTTAGGCTTTAATGAAACCTGATGTGACTAAGAATTTCTCAGTTGAGTTTAAAGATGTTGGTACATGTATGTTTTGTGGATCTCATGATCATTTTCAACATACATGTACACCTTTCAAGAAAAGTTTAAAGGTTTCTAGTGATCTTCACAAGAAAGTTGAACAACTGTTTACTGCTCTAAAAAGGTGTACAAATCTAACAAGAAAACCCAAACGGGATAGTAATGTTAGTATGAGAGCTTTTGCTCTAAAATCAACGTCACCCTTTCAATGGTTCCTTGATAGTGGATGTAGCTAACATATGACTGGAGATCTTTCGTGGTTTGTGAATTCAAACGATTTTGAAGGAGGTCCAGTAACATTCGAAGATGGGAGTAGTTGCTACATAAGCAAGAAGGGGACGATCAAACTAACTGGCATTCCTGAAATCCATGATGTCGTATATGTTAAAGGTATGACTGCTAATCTCCTTTCTGGTAGTCAAATTTTTGACAAAGGCCATAAAGTTGTCTTCAATGCGAATGGACGTGACATTGTAGACAAGACTGGAAAAGTAATTTTTCAGGGAGCTCGTTGTAAAAATAATTGTTATCTCTTAGATACTCAGTTCAATAATTGTTGCAATTTGACTAAGGTGGAATTTACACATCTTTGGCATGAACGTTTCGGTCACATCAATTACCGCCTCCTAACTAAGATCATCAACAAAGAACTTGTTAGAGGTTTTCCCAAAATCATTGCTAAGATTGATGGTGTCTGTGGTGCCTATCAAAAGGGTAAGCAAACAAAAGTTCTACATAAATCATCTCGATATATTCTCACTAAAGCTCCACTTGATTTAATTCATATGGATCTCTTCGGTCATATTCAACAACTTACTGTTGTTGGGAAGAAGTATGCTTTAGTTATGGTGGATGATTACACCAGATTCACTTGGGTAGCATTTTTAGCTCATAAGAATGCAACCCTTGGTAAATTCAAGATTATTGTTACTAGAATCTAGAACGAACAGGGTCGCGAGCTAAAGAAAATTAGAAGTGACCGTGGAACTGAATTCAAGGACACTAAGGTGTTTGAATTTTGTGATAAACTGGGGATTATTCAACAATACTCACCACCCATTACTCCACAAGCTAGTGGAGTTGCAGAAAGGAAGAATATGAACATTCAGGAAATGGCAAGGGTAATACTCCATAACAAAATCTTACTATTAAAGTTTTGGGGAGAAGTTGTTTTTACAGCATGCTACTTGATCAACTGTGTCTATCTTCGATCAAAGACCCTAAATACTCCTTATAAGTTGTGGTACAGTAAGAAGCCAACTTACATTATCTCAGAATATTTGGAAGTAAGTGCTACATTCTAAAAGATCGAGAACAGAAAGGGAAATTTGATTCGAAAAAGCGATGAAGGTATCTTTCTTGGCTATGCATCTGACAGTCGTGGTTTTCGAGTATATAATCTCAGAACCCAAGTTATGATGGAATCAACAAATCATTGATGATCTGAGCAATTTTCGTCATGATGACCCTCCTGCTGAATTGCCTCAAATGGAGACAATTAAGAAAGTCAAATAAATCCAAGAATTAGTAGAAGTTGTTCCAACAGTTGCTGATCCTGACGTTTCTAGTTACGAGGAGAAACTCCCTAGCCAGGCTATTCCTGTTGAACATGAACGTGTTCCTCCACGGCACCTATGGGTTCAAAGGAATCATGATACTAACAGTATTATGTGAGGTAACGATTCTACAGCTAAGACGAGAGGACATCTTCAAAATATTTGTAATTTTGGATGTTATCTATCGCAAGTAGAACCGAAGAATATTAATGAAGCTCTTAGTGATCCCTTCTGGGTGATGCAATGCATGAAGAGTTAAATCAATTTCAAATACAAGATATATGGGAGCTCGTACCTTGTTCTTCCAATATAAATACTGTTGGTACCAAATGGATATTCAAGAACAAGTCAGACGAATTTGGCACCATTGTCAGAAACAAGGCCAGACTTGTCGCTCAGGGATATTCACAGATTGAAATACAAAGGGATAAAATACCAACATTAATACAAAAATGGGTACTAAAAATATACACAATAGAGATGAAAATAGACACATAAATGCGTCTATCAAATACCCCCAAACTTATTATTTGCTAGTCCCGAGCAAATTAAAACTACAAAATAAAATCCTAACTCACTGTCGCAGGCATCGTCGGTTGCACTTAGCATGTGCAACAAGCCTTTAAACCCCTAGGTGGCCCTAGCGGCCGAGTTATAGTCTCGGGAGGGTTTACCAGAGGTGTACCCACAAAACCTTTACTCCAGACACTAGCTATCTACGCAGAACCTTGGAATGCACTAAAGAACCTCCTTGGTTGGCATACTTATTGATTACGGGAGGAAGTACCCTGATGCGAAATTCCAATTGCTGTATATGAGTTTGCACTCAATTATACTAAAATTCATATATAAGTGACAGAGCTCTACTAAGATAGTTGCACTATGGACATCAATATCCGGAGTCAACAAATCAATGGAAAGATTAAGAGATGGATATAGAAAAACATAGCTGGTTTTGATGTTGACTAGGTGAACGGTGTTTTCTCATATCTGTCTGAAGGCCTCCACCAAGATGAACCTATCCTAATGGACTGAGATACCGGTCTGACTAATATCAACACAACTGGCATATACAAGGGAACCAGTGGCCGATAATCCTAATTCTAGATCAACTCGTCTGACATATACAAGGGAACCAGCGGTCGATTTATTGAACACACATTTATTTATTTATTTATTATTTTATTTTTAATTTTTAATTTTTTTTAATTTTTTTTTTTTATATATATTTTTTTTTTAACGACATGATTAGATCTTCTGGATCCAAGCGCATGCTTCTTGTCAGCATATTACATGGTAATTCCCGTGGATCCTGCGTTCCACGCTTGTTTAGGCGACGGAGACAGGGAGAACACACATATATTGCTATCCAAGTGTTAATATTTATTCCGATTGGTCTAATTGGTCTAGTCTTTTTTTTTTTTTGTGCTTTTATGACTCGACTCTTTTTATCTTTATCACTCTATTTCACCCTAGCATTGGTAACAACTTGAATCGTGAGCCCCACCTAATCACTTAGAGAAACATATTTTTAAAAGAAAATAAAATAAAAATAGAAATGAAAAGGACTCAACGAGATATGGCGAAACTATCATGTTATTTCTAACACCTGAGCTCTGTGCTTTTATGAATAGACTCTTTTAGATGTTTCCATCTAATCAGATTGGTTCCTCAACTCCTAAACCAAAATGCTTCCATCCACTTAGATTAGTTAGTGCACTCCTTAATAGGCATAAATTTCTAGACTCTGGAGTTTATAATGCAACTAAAAATTTTCTCCCATACCCCCAAACTTAAATCTAACATTGTCCTCAATGTTTCTAAAGATAAAATTAAAAGCATTAAACAAGGAGAAACTGTTACCATTTGAAGAAAAAGAGTTGAGGAAAGATATTACCGTGTTGCATGAACCATGGGTTACCTCCCAAGAAGTGCTAAGTTTAAAGTCTTCAGCCAGACATTGGAAAGGATTAGTCACCTCGAATCGTATAACAGTAGTCGGAATAACTGTGGGTTATCAAAACCAAATAGAGCTGACCAAAGGAAACTGCAATAAACCAAGAAAGTGAACAAGAATAGCATGCCCTTATCTAGTTTCCTGATTAAGATACCTATATCTAATTTTGGTTTAGGTTCAGGTTCTATGAACGGGTCTAAATAAAATATTTTCATTTGATGCATTTCCTCATAAGTGAGATCCAAATTATTAGGTTCTAGAGTCTGTAGAAACTCAAATAAGAACTTAGAAGCACATAATAATAACCTAAATAATTGAGGATCCTCTAAGTCAATCAGGTTTGACTTACATAATTGACCACAGTGAGAGTAGTGGTCATTCTTAAGCAAATGTGTCGATTTTAATTTCCTAAAGCATTTAGGTTTAGTCTCACAACTTAATATTCGACACATTTGGAATATAAACGTTCCCACAGTTGGAAGAAAACTATTTGGTGGGAAAACAAAGTCAATCTGGGTATCATAGCCTGGGAAAACCACATCAACCAGAGGATGGGTTTCTAACTTCTGAGCTTCTTTCTGGACATCATTAGGTTCGGGAAAACGAGTATGAAGGTAATCTTGTAAAATGGTCGAGGTACAGATATCAAGTCCCAAGTGAGGGATCTTTGTAAGAGCTAAAGGTAAGGCACATGGAGAATGATAATCACCCCCAAACTTAGAGTTTTGGGTGTCTCTGGATAGACTAGCTATAATTTCAGGTGATGTATCCTCACTCAAATTTAAAAGCTCTGCGAGTTCATCTTCTTTGTCTAAGACTATTGTTTCTAAGTCGCTAGACTCTAAAACAGCATTTTCAGAATAAACCCATTCCTCTAAACCACTATCGGCTTCGTAATCAAAAGGAAAAACTACATCGTCTAAACCGGGAATATCTCTAGACAAATCCTCGTCCTTTTGAATAGGTGAATAATTATTATAATTATTTGGATTTGAACTAGAAATAACATTATCATTATAAAGCTCAATTGGAGTAACAAATTCCTGATCACTATGCCTACATATTTCATATTCTTCATCAATACTATCCTCGTCATAATTATCATTGTAATAACATGGAAATGGTTGAACCTCGTCTAAACTAGTGTTTCCAATGCTAACCTCGTCATCTTGATTATGCAAATAACTATCCTCATTTTCAAGGGTACTATTGGAAACATTGTATTGGAAATCAAGATTATTTCGAGCAAGTCTTTCGTTCGTCTCAACTATTCGCTTGAGGGATTCCTCTATAGAAAATTCACTCAATGGTGCAGTTTGTCTATTCATTTCCGACACAAACCTATTTGTCTGCTCAGTTAACCGCTTAAGAGACTCTTCTAAAGATATGGAAGGATCATAAACAGAAGGATCATAATAAGGACTAGTTTTCAACAGTTTGATTGTATTGTCCAAAGACGAGGTACTAGCACTATAATAATCCATATTTTCTTGCTCGTATGACCAATTCGCGTGTGGATAGTAATTGGGCTCACCATGGTATGAACCGTAACCTTGAAAAGGTTGGCGTTCCCAACTATTATTCCCACCATGGTCATAAAAATGATGATGTCCATATTCAAATTCGGGTCGATACTCATTATATTGGCTTCTATTATACCAGTTCGACATTCTTAATTGCAAGGGAATTCTACACAATCACAAACAAGTCTGACTCGACCAAATCAAACCTATAAAATCTAGCAAACAACAAGCATGATGGCTCCACTTAGATTGTTTCTAGACCAGCTTCTATTCTTCCAAGAGGCAACTGGGTATAATTTTAGCAAACCTCTCTAGAACGATCCGAATAAAGTAAGTCGAAGAGAAGTAGGAGAAGCTCAGAGGAGCTTTGATACCCCCACCTCTTTGGCAACGTTTCCCTGGGTTACAAGGCGGCTCTAATCGACTTACAGTAATCTTCCTGAACTTTGAGTTAGGCTAACAAGATACCCAATACGATCCTTTTGAACGACTTTCCTATAAGCTCGTTACCCTATCGGTCTCGTTCTAGTCAATATTTTAAGCTTAGGTTCGCGTTCGGTATCGTTTTCCTAAAGCGGGCAAGAAGAGAACGGTGATGAAATCTGAACCCTTATCTTTTATGGCCAGGCCTTGCCCTTTACTAGGAAAATAAAAGTCCGTATTCAGTCCTCAGCATATATGCACCTTAAGGAAGACAGTAAACCCGCTGACAGGGGATTCGCGGGTGTTTAAAAGTTTACCTTCCGTACCAGACGGGCGAAGAACCGCTGAAGTCGACTCGGGCCACTGACTCCTGTGTCAATGTGCGGACCCGAGGGGCCGAGACGATATCGTAATCGTCGTCCTTCCCTGCAAACAGTTTATATTTAAAAATATACCCTTCCGTAGGGTTTAAAAAAAAATAAAAATGTCCCAAAGTCCAAATGTCCAAAAAAAAATAAAAAATTACAAAAATAAAGTCCTATTTACAATTTATAAAAATAAAAAATAAAAAATAAAATCTAAAAAATAAAAATAAAAATAAAAAATAAAAAATCTAATTAATTAAAAAAATATCTTCGTCTTTCCTCCATTCTTTTCGCTTTGTCTAGCTTTTAATCCCCCAGGTCTTTCGTCTCCAATTCCTTTTTGATTCAAAACCTGCAACAAAAAGACAAATACCCAAGAAACGTAAAAAAGAACAAAAAGAAAAATAAAAATAAAAAATAAATCTAAAACCCTAAAAACAAGTCCGCGTCGGCGGCGCCAAAAACTGATGTCGTTTTATAGTTGTAGTGGTAAAAAGGTTCGTTGCTCGAACTTGTGAAGGATTTTCGAAAATTAAATAGATTTGTTTTGACAATAATAAGAAAATACCGAGACTTTGGATTCCACCATTGACCAATTAATTGATAAACTCTAATCAATATTCATGCAATATTCATCTTTAAAGTGATTCTAATATTTGCCTCTAATAGATTTTTGAAGTAATAATTGTAAGCACGAAGCATGAAACATCAAAAGTATTAAAACCAAGCATGTCCCATCAAAACGCTTCACAACTACTCAATAAAAACCAATTTTGCTTTTAAGTTCTATGCAAATAATCATGTAAAATAATTGCAATAAATAATTAAAATAGAATTATACCACTTTTCATGGAACAATGGCTTCCTCCGTCGCCTCGGCTAAGGGGTTTAGCTCCTCATATTAATCACTTGCTCAAAATACATATTTGGTGTTCAAAAGTTGATTAAAAGAGTGAAAAGTGCTAAGCAGCGGATTCTGTAGTTGCTGAAGGTCTAAAACAGAAGTCTGAGTCGTTGCTGAAGAGCTTCTGTGACTGAAGGAAGATGCGACCGTACCTCGTTGTCACTGAAAATAAGTCTGCCACTGCGACTGATTCTGAGGGTCTAATGTTCTTCGTCTTCTTCTTCACAGCAGCAGCAGGAAAGTTTCTGAACTCGATTCTGTGATTTTTTTCTCGCTTCTCTATAGCTCTAAACTTCTCCAAACTTCCCCAAATTGTTTGTATATCTAAATATGACTTGAATCAACCTATATATAGCCTCCAAACCACAAAATTACTGGAGTTAATCCAAATATTTTCTTTTTTCTTCACCGCACGTTATGGGATTTTAATCTTCTTTTTACGCGTTAACTTGGTTTCCAAACTCTCTCAAACTCTCTCAGGACTGAATAAGGACTCCATACACTCCTATCTTGCCGTAAACTCTTCACAAATTCTTTTGTAAACCAAAAATAACTCAAATTGTGAATTCTCCCTGTTTTGCTCCAACACGGATTTCTATCCCTGTTTAATCGATTCTACAGCCCATACCATACTTGTTTATCCTTAACAGAGTTAACCCAACGAAAATCAGCCATTGAATCGCCTTAAAAATCGTCCAAAAATCAAACAGAAAAATTCTGTTTTCTGTAAAAAAATTCCCGCCAATTTTTGTTTTGAAATTTTTAGAAATTTGACCTCCCCCTATCCAGTGCCGGTCTGTGCTTAGCAGCTGCTTGGAAATGGGTTACCCCTTATCCAAAATGAGAGTCCGAATAGCAAGTGTCCTCCCAGGAGCCTTTAACAACTTTTCGAGCCAATTTTCCCAAAAATGTTTATTCCCCAAAAATACCTACAAAGGGATAAAATACCAACATTAATACAAAAATGGGTACTAAAAATATACACAATAGAGATGAAAATAGACACATAAATGCGTCTATCAGTATCGATTTTGATGAAACCTTTGCTCCTATGGCACGCCTTGAGTCCATTCGATTGTTATTGGCTCATGCTTGTTTTCTCAAGATTAAGCTATTTCAAATGGACGTAAAATCTGCATTCTTAAACAAATGTTTAAAGGAAGAGGTGTATGTTGCTCAACCTAAAGGATTTGAAAGTCCAGATTTTCCAGATCATGTCTTTAAGCTCAAAAAAGCATTATATGGATCAAAACAAGTACCTCGTGCCTGGTTCAAAAAACTAACTACTTCTCTTCTTAGGAAAGGCTTTTCGAGAAGTGGAGCTGATAAAACACTGTTTACCAAATGGAGTGAGAAAGATGTGGTCATTGCTCAAGTTTGTGTAGATGATATCATCTATGGATTAACATCCGAGAAACTTGCAAAATATTTTCAAGTCTCTCTTGGAAGGGAATTTGAAATAAGCAATGTTGGTTAATTAAAATTCTTTTTAGGATTACAAATTCAATAACACAAGGATGGAATTTACTTCTCTCAAGAAAAATATGCTAAGGATCTTGTCACAAGGTTCGGTATTGATTAGTCAACTCCAAAGCTGACCCCTATGCCCACCACTAGTAAACTACACCGGGATGAGAAAGAAACCAACGTAGATCAAAAACTTTATCGATCTATCATTGGAAGTCTTTTGTATCTTAAAGCTACTAGACTTGATATTGCTTTTGATGTTGGTTGTTGTGCTAGATTTTAGGCTAATCCGAAGGAATCTCATCTTGCAACTGCAAAAAGAATCATGTGATACATTTAACATACTATCGGGTATGGTCTATCTTATACTTTTGATACTAACACTCATCTTACTGCTTATTCAGATGCTGATTGGGCAGGATGTATGGAAGACAGAAAGAGTACATCTGGGGTTCTCCTATGTAGCGTTGAATCTTGTGGATTGGCATAGCAAGAAACAATACTCACAATCCCTTTCAACATGTCAAGCAGAAAATATTGCTGCAGGTTCGTGTTGTACACAACTTCTATGGATGAAACAAATGCTTGCTGATTACGGAATTGACACTAGAATAATAAAGATCTTTTGTGATAACTCAAGTGCGATTGGCATCACTGAGAATCCTGTTCAGCACTCAAGAACTAAGCACATCGACATCATGTATCATTTTATTAGAGATCTCTATGAAAATAATATCATTAACATGGAATTTGTGCCTCCCGAAGAACAATTTGCCGATATTCTCACCAAACCTCTAGATACTGTTACGTTTCAACACTTACGACAGTCTATTGGTGTTGTTTTGGTTCATTAGAATTCTAGCTCTTTCTTGCCCATGGCTCGATCTTGAAAAGACGAGGGTACCAAAATATACCTCAATCTAAAACCTTTCCACCTATAAGTCCTTTCTCCGAAAGTGATTGTCTATGGACTGAGTCGAGACAATACAACAAATTGGTTCACATTTCATTTGATCGTCTATGGATATGAGATCGAGACAATACGACAACAAGATAACTTGCGTGATTGACTATGGATACAAGATCGAGACAATACAACAACGAAGTATGTTTACTTGATAATAGGTTCGGACTTAACCAAACACAATATGATTGCTATCAAGTAAATAGGAATTAACGTTTGTGTATTTTACTTCTAATTATAATAAAACAATTATAATTGCGGAAATAGAAAAGTAAAAGACACAACAAGATTTTGTTAACGAGGAAACCGCAAATGCATAAAAACCCCGGGACCTAGTCCAGAATTGAATACTCTAAGAATTAAGCCGCTATACAAAATCTAAACCAACTTCGTATAGTTGAGACCAAGCAACTAAACCTATAGTTCACCTAGTTCCCTCAGTATCCCTGTGCCTCCAACTTGTAATAAGTCACGCACTTGGAATAATTCCTTTGGTTCGTATTCCAAACAGTAAAGGAACAACAAATCTGTTCGGCAACAACTCTTTTCAAACAACGTGATATGAGTTTGACAAAAGGCTCTTCCGTTTATCCCAATAAACTCCTTTGTTAGGTTCTTAGATCTGTCTCTCAACAACTATCAAAGTAATTGTCTAGACTTATTCAATCAATACTCTTAATCACAAAGAATTGTATTGATGCCGATCTACTCACTTAATCAATCAAGGTTATCACAAATATAAACCGATTATAGTTGGATCCCCAGCCGATTAAGTTTTGTGCACACCAAAGATTATGAACTCAAATAAGAAATCTTTTTTGTCTTCAAATCTTCTTAGATCTTCAATAAACACCTGCACACAAACAACTTGAATGTCTTGTGATCAATCACACATAGAACGGAGTCTGTTAACAATGGATTATCACAAGACGTCTTTAGATCTACAAACAGTCTAAAAATCCCCGTCGACACTTTGATCTAGGTTGAGTGAATCTTATATCAGAAGAGAAGATTCTCAAGCATAAACAAACTAGGTGCAATCAAAGTTCAACAACCGTTAGTCAATCAAATCAATCTAAAACTAATAATAAACCGCAATTATCTAGTTTCCCACCAACGGTACTTGTAGAGCTTCCCAATCTCAAAGAAGTCTTTAAAACGAGCGGTCGTAAGAGATTTCGCCTAATTAGGTTACTTTCCTCTCCGAATAGACGGCTCCACCAGTAACAACATAACTAGGTAGTTTTGCTGGCTCTGAGGATTAGTTTGCTTGAAATGCAAACTTCAATATTTATAGACCAAGGAAGTTTGGACACCAAGGAATTTCCAAAACCGAATATTCTCAAAGATATGCAATAAACGCCAAATCGGTTTTCATAATTCCTGGAAATGCTCTGTCCAAATATTGACCGAAATCTCAGTAGAACTTCAATTAGTAAATGCACATTACTAATTTTTATTTTCTAAAGATATGCATTTAATTGCTGGAAATTAAAAGCATATAAAACTAAAAACCTTAATTAAAAGATTCTCAATTTATTTCGATCCGGGATTCTCCTTTAGCTATTAAGGAATATCTTTGAACAATAAAAGGTAAGAGTTACTGCACATGTTCAAAGTATGTCGACATCTTTACTTTGTAAATCCTTTTTCATATTTACAATCTTGGAACCGACTTGCCACACTTCCAAACAAGTTTAGAATTGGTTCATCTGACTTCCAAGAACTATGTGATTGATTATCCTATCAAATCACCAATCATGGGTTTCACGGTTCTACCAAAACAAGTTTCGGTTCTACCTCCATGTGGGTACTAAGAATAGTCACGCTAGTTACCAAAAGTTGGTTGCCTAGGTACTAGGATCGGTTACCACATATTTATGGTATCTAACTTGTATTCGGTTGCACAAGTCATAGAATCGGTTCCCCAATTACTAAAAACTTGTTGCACCTCTTACAAGTATCGATTCCCTCTTGTGATTGGTTGCACCTCTTACTAGGATCGGTTCCCCAATGTCTAGAGTTGGTCATACCAATTACAACTTATCGATCATACCATCTCAGGTGATTACTTAAGATCGGTTTCACTAATAAAAGTCATACCAATACAAAAGTCAGGCATTGTGAATAGTTTTACCAAGATACATAAACATGTTATGAGCGGTTATACTAAATACACATATTGGTAATCCAAAGATTTGCAATGAATAACAATACCAATAAGCCTAGCGATTTCCCTTTCGATTCACAAAACAAGTTTATGAATGTACTTCCTTTAAACGAATGTAAAACATTGTTTCCTAGGATGAAATCTTCACCCATACCCATACATAATCACAATACCATTCATACGATTATGTCGATGTCTTATATACGAAGTTCAAAAGGTAGATGTTATACTTCGTATTGTAATTCTTTAATACTATGTCTAACTAGAGTATAATCATTCAAAGATTCGCAGTTATGTTTTCAATATGCACGACTTGAAAGATACGTTAGGAATGAAACAGTTCAAGTCAAATATTACTAACCTCAAGTGGAAGGATGATGTCGTCGTTGTAGCTCTTTACTTCTTCACATTCTTCAAGTCTTCATGTAATACTTGTAAGTCGCATATCCTAGTAACTGTCTAGCTAACCTATACCAAGTTGACTCTAGTAAATAATCAAGCGACTCTTAAATTAGTTTTGATTCACTAAAATATGACAACCAAACTTGACATACCAACGCTTGGTGGGTTCAACCGAGCTATTCTCTAACAATCTCCCCCTTTGTCAATTTTAGTGACAAAACTCTTACATCATATGGATAAACAAATTACAAGAATTCATTACACATACGCTTGATTCCAAGTTTCAGCAGCACAATAACCTGTATACATTCAATCCATAAATGCCGTTATTTACATTATAATAACAAAGCTAATACTCCCCCTAAAGGTAAGATAGGTAGATTTTCAATCCGCACGTCTTTGTTATTTCCTCTTGTAGTCCATATAAGTACAAATCATCATATGATATCTTACCCCCCCTTAGTCTATGCTTTACTCTTTCATTAGATATAACGTTTAAGCACCATTATCCTTTCCTTAGTGATACCAAATCACTTCTTTACTCCATATATTTCTCCCCCTTTTTGTCACAAAATGACAAAGGTACGAGCAAATAAATGACAAACCGAAAGAGTTAAGCACGAGGGTTCCACACACCATTTTAGACAACCAATATCAAAACCGAAACTACAAAGTAATTTTGTTTTGATATGTTACCAAGGAAACAATTGCCCGAAGCAATTTTCCCTAATAGTTTAGCAAATCAAAAATTGACTAAGCACTTTAGTTCTTTTGCTAAACCGATTGAACAAATACAATCGCTTTTTCGATAAGACCAAAATAAAGATCAAAATTAACTCTATTTTTCTCATCAGGTTCTAATTATTCAAATAATAACTTAGACCTTTCACTCTTAAACAAGACAAGTACTAGGTTAGTTAACTAGCATTTCTTGTTAAGGCATTCGATTAGACTTGAATAACCGAAACCTCCACTTTGATAAGTCTAACTAAGATAAGAATTAACTTAGTTTCTCTTATCAGAAATCTAATTTGGACTAAAAAATTGATCCCGAAAACCCATTTGTTAAGCCATAAACAATTCATACAAACAAAATAAATAAACTTGCATAATTATTTACTTCAACCGGAAGCAATTGAAACAAACATAGACGTTATAGTAATGCAATTGCACCGTAATTTCGTAAGCCTAAACAATTGATACCAAACCATAAAGCAAGATAACAATAGTTTTTCTTAACCGGAAACAATTGAATCACACACACATCCATACACAAATAATGGAATAAACATCAATTGTACCGAAATTTTGTTAAGCAAAAGCAATAAATATATGCAATAAAATCAGGCTTTTCTTAAACAGGAAAACGATTAACTAACAAATTTGTTACCTCAAGTTCCGCATCCTCTTCTCCCAAGAAAGATATATCATTAAGCGTAAGTTCACATAGAACTCTCCCCCGTTGTGTTGTCATCCTATCGCCAAAACAAAAGAACAACAACAAGGACCAACCTTTACCAGAGAAAGGTTGAAAACCGGTTTTAACTAATGCGATGCAAAAGTTGAAACCCCGAAACACATATGCTTTTATGCTAAACCAAATGATTCAACATATTGTGACTTTTTCACATATTTGTTTCAATCAGAGCCCCTTATGATCCTTTGATAAATCCTACCAACATGGGATAGAACTTAATCCTGCTAAACCAAAAAGTCACCCAAACCATAAGGGTTCACACCATATGAGATCGAATATTAAGGTCATGAAAACCGAAATCAAACATCCCATAACATACATAGCAATAATATAAAGCATTCAAGCACAGGCTATGTAATCGAAAACTATCACAAGAAAATTATAAAATAATAATTTTATTCATAAATAAATAGATAGTTTTATTATAAATAGACCTTATAGAATTATTGAAAGAAATCAAAAACTGATGTCTGTTTTTCACTTTGATTAAGTATTACAGTAAATAACTTAATCTCTAGTGGTGCTCTTATTGTTTACTGAGATTTCATCAGTACTCAAACTTTTAAAGCATGTCTCAATAGACTTGTCTGCAATCACTTCCTGTTTTTCAAGTTCTTCAATTAGAACCTTGAGTTCAGCAAGAACACTTCTTGTTTGATCAATTCTTTCTTTGAGCCAATCTTGATGTTGAATAGTCATTATGAGATTGGTTCTCAGTTCTTCAAAACCTTGGATATAGTGAATCATACTATCAGAAGGAATCCACTTGGTTTCGGTTGGATCGTGAAAGTTGTAACCCAACAAACATGACTCATCTTGAGATCCATTCGAACTATCTGAATCATAATCAGACATGATTTTTGATATGTTTTTCTTTTTCCTTGCTGTATTGATTCCTTGACAATCCTTAACCTTTTGAGCTTCCTCATTATTAGCCTTTGTGAAACTGCGAGTTATTGGAGGCATGCTCGGTTATTTAAATAGAGATTGATCAGGGTTTCAGAATACAAGCAAGAGATAGTTTCTCTTTAAGAAGAGACAACTCTTGGATCGAAAAATATCAGGAAATTCCGAGAATATTAAAAGAATATATTCAGTTTCCTTTGTCCGAACTTCTCATGCTGGAAGGTTTATTAAAAATAAAAGATTCTAAATAAAATCTATTTTTGGAAGATCATGTTAAACATGAACAAATTTTTAGACAGACATGGATTCGCAGTTATCCATAAAATGTCACAGATTTTTCTGATAAACAAATACATAAAAAAAAATGTGCTCTCGTTTTATTGTGCTTTTCTCATCCCTAATTAAGAGCACGAAAGAGGATGAGAGTGCACAATTTCGATACAACTAAGTTGTATCGGAGTAAGCTTTTTCTAGCTTACAACGAGAATCAGAAACATAGTTCTTGTTTCTCTTTGGGAATTTCTGCCCAAAATATTTTCTCCCAAGAAGATGATCCTTCCTTGATCCGAAAACATGATCATTAGGAGACACTGTACTGACGTGAGAATTTTCAGAGATGGATAAATCTCTCTTAATTCTATTAATGAGATTTTCATATGATTTTCTCATTCTAAGGATTTCCTTATGATGCACATCAGCATGATTATCTGAAACAATTATCGGAAATTCCTGATTGTTTCTTTTGGCAGAGATTCTCTCTTTCCCTTTCTTCTGGATTCGTACTTCATCAAAACAAGAATTGTTTCGATATGGGTAAGGAGGAACCTTTTTCTAGAAGCGATTATCAACTCTTTCTTATGATTCTTTTGAGTTGACTTTGTCGGGTTGTGGTATATTCTGTATTTCTACTGAGGAATGATCTTTCAGTTTTTTAAGACAAGAAACTTATTTCAATACTTTTACCACACTTTTTTTGAAGAAGTATAAGTTTCCTGTCAAGTGACTGAAAGTTGTATTCCTTAAGATCACGTTCACGTAATCGGTTCAAAATTTCCTTTGGACAAGATTTCGTCTGATCATCAGTAGATGTAGAAGCTGATTTTTCATCCTCTTCTGACTTGATGTAGTTAGGAAAACTACCATCATCATGATCTGTTTCAGATATGATCAAACAAGCTTTGTTATCACAATCTCTCAAAGTCGAGCAAGGACCTTTGGTTTCTTCATCAGAAGAAATTATAACATAATCATTAGTCAGAGTCATAGGATGTGTCTCTTTATCTTGAGTAAGAGATTTACAAAGAGCTTCTAATTTGACTGTGAGATCCATATTCCCTTTGGTTAGAATATTCAGTTAAATGTCTTTATCTCTGATCTCATTCTTAGGAAGATTTGACTCTGTCTTTAATATTAGTACTTTTGAAGACAGAGATTTTATAGGCTTTATGAGTTTTACCAACTCTTTATCAACATCTTCTTTTTTATCAGAGAATGCCTCAGATGTACTCTTTATTTTCGTAACTCCTGGATCATAGGTTAACGAATTGGTAATATCTTCAACTTTTGAGTATTAATACTCTTGCATAACGTTAGCTGAATAAGACATAGATTCAATTCTCATAGATTGGATCACACCAAACACATATTATTGGATATTTTCGTGTTTGCCTGCTCTAATACCAATTGAAAAGACGAGGGTACCCAAATATACCTCAAGCTAAAACTTTTCCACCTATAAGTCCTTTCTACAAAAGTGATTGTCTATGGACTGAGTCGATACAATACAACTAATCGGTTTACACTTCGTGTGATCGTCTATGGATACGAGATCGAGACAATACGACAACAAGATAACTTGCGTGATTGACTATGGATGAAAGATCGAGACAATACAACAACGAAGTATGTTTACTTGATAATAGGTTCGGACTTAACCAAATACAATAGGATTGCTATCAAGTAAATATGAATTAACGTGTGTGTATTTTACTTCTAATTATAATACAACAATTATAATTACGGAAATAGAAAAGTAAAATACACAACAAGATTTTTAACGAGGAAACCGCAAATGCAGAAAAACCCCGGGACCTAGTCAAGAATTGAATACTCTAAGAATTAAGCCGCTATACAAAATCTAAACCAACTTCGTATAGTTGAGACCAAGCAACTAAACCTATAGTTCACCTAGTTCCCTCAGTATCCATGTACCTCCAACTTGTAATAAGTCACGCACTTGGAACAATTCCTTTGGTTCGTATTCCAAACAGTAAAGGAATAACAAATCTATTTGGTAACAACTCTTTTCAAACAACGTGATATAAGTTTGACAAAAGGCTCTTCCGTTTATCCCAATAAACTCCTTTGTTAGGTTCTTAGATCTGTATCTCAACAACTATCAAAGTAATTGTCTAGACTTATGCAATCAATACTTTTAATCACAAAGAATTGTATTGATGCCGATCTACTCACTTAATCAATCAAGGTTATCACAAAGATAAACCGATTATAGTTGGATCCCCAGCCGATCAAGTTTTGTGCACACCAAAGATTATGAACTAAAATAAGAAATCTTATTTTTCTTCAAATCTTTTTAAATCTTCAATAAACACTTGCACACAAACAACTTGAATGTCTTGTGATCAATCACACACAGATCGGAGTCTGTTAACAATGGATTATCACAAGACATCTTTAGATCTACAAACAGTCTAAAGATCCCCGTCGACACTTCGAACTAGTTTGAGTGAATCTTATGTCAGAAGAGAAGATTCTCAAGCATAAACAAACTAGGTGCAATCAAAGTTCAACAACCGTTAGTCAATCAAATCAATCGAAAACTAATAATAAACCGCAATTATCTAGTGTCCCACCAACTGTACTCGTAGAGCTTCCAAATCCAAAAGAAGTCTTTAAAACGAGCGGTAGTAAGAGATTTCGCCTATTTAGGGTACTTTCCTCTCCGAATAGATGGCTCCACCAGTAACAACACAACTAGGTAGTTTTGCTGGCTCTGAGGATTAGTTTGCTTGAAATGCAAACTTCAATATTTATAGACCAAGCAGGTTTGGACACCAATGAATTTCCAAAACCGAATATTCTAAAAGATATGCAATAAACGCCAAATCGGTTTTCATAATTCCTGGAATTGCTCTGTCCAAATATTGATCGAAATCTCAGTAGAAAATCTCCAATTAGTAAATGCACATTACAAATTTTTATTTTCTAAAGATATGCATTTAATTGCTGGAAATTAAAAGCATATAAAACTAAAAACCTTAATTAAAAAATTCTCAATTTATTTCGATCCGGGATTCTCCTTTAGCTATTAAGGAATATCTTAGAAGAATAAAAGGTAAGAGTTACTGCACATGTTCAAAGTATGTCGACATCTTTACTTTATAAATCCTTTTTCATATTTACAATCTTGGAACCGACTTGCCACACTTCCAAACAAGTTTAGAATTGGTTCATCTGACTTCCAAGAACTATGTGATTGATTATCCTATCAAATCACCAATCTTGGGTTTCACGGTTCTACCAAAACAAGTTTCGGTTCTACCTCCATGTGGGTACTAAGATTAGTCACGCTAGTTACCAAAAGTTTGTTGACTAGGTACTAGAATCGGTTACCACATATTTATGGTATCTAACTTGTATTCAGTTGCACAAGTCATAGAATCGGTTCCCCAATTACTAAAAACTTGTTGCACCTCTTAAAAGGATCGATTCCCTCTTGTGATCGGTTGCACCTCTTACTAGGATCGGTTCCCCAATGTCTAGAGTTGGTCATACCAATTACAACATATCGATCATACCATCTCATGTGATTACTTAAGATCGGTTTCACTAATAAAGTCATACCAATACAAAAGTCAGGCATTGTGAATAGTTTTACCAAGATACATAAACAAGTTATGAGCGGTTATACTAAACACACATATTGGTAATCCAAAGATTTGCAATGAATAACAATACCAATAAGCCTAGCGATTTCCCTTTCGATTCACAAAACAAGTTTATGAATGTACTTCCTTCAAACGAATGTAAAACATTGTTTCCTAGGACGAAATATTCACCCATACCCATACATAATCACAATAGCATTCATACGATTATGTCGATGTCTTATATACGAAGTTCAAAAGGTAGACGTTATACTTCGTATTGTAATTCCTTAATACTATGTCTAACTAGAGTATAATCATTCAAAGATTCGCAGTTATGTTTTCAATATGCACGACATGAAAGATACGTTAGGAATGAAACAGTTCAAGTTAAATATTACTAACCTCAAGTGGAAGGATGATGTCGTCGTTGTAGCTTTTTACTTCTTCACATTCTTCAAGTCTTCATGTAATACTTGTAAGTCTCATATCCTATTCACTTTCTAGCTAACCTATACCAAGTTGACTCTAGTAAATAATCAAGTGACTCTTTAAATGAGTTTTTATTCACTAAAATATGACAACCAAACTTGACATACCAACGCTTGGTGGGTTCAACCGAGCTATGCTCTAACAATCTCCCCTTTTGTCAATTTTAGTGACAAAACTCTTACATCATATGGATAAACAAATTACAAGAATTCATTACACATACACTTGATTCCAAGTTTCAGCAGCACAATAACCTGTATACATTCAATCCATAAATGCCGTTGTTGACATTATAATAACAAAGCTAATACTCCCCCTAAAGGTAAGATAGGTAGATTTTCAATCCGCACGTCTTTGTTATTTCCTCTTGTAGTCCATATAAGTACAAATCATCATATGATATGTTACCCCCCCCCCTTAGTCTATGCTTTACTCTTTCATTAGATATAATGTTTAAGCACCATTGTCCTTTCCTTAGTGATACCAAATCACTTCTTTACTCCATATATTTCTCCCCCTTTTTGTCACAAAATGACAAAGGTACGAGCAAATAAAAGACAAACCGAAAGGATCTTACAAATCATAAAAGACTTGCAAAACCTATAAGAGTTAAGCACGAGGGTTCCACACATAATTTTAGACAACCAATATCAAAACCGAAACTAAAAAGTAATTTTGTTTTGATATGTTACCAAGGAAACAATTGCCCGAAGCAATTTTCCCTAATAGTTTAGCAAATCAAAAATTGACTAAGAACTTTAGTTATTTTGCTAAACCGATTGTACAAATACAATCGCTTGTTCGATAAAACGAAAATAAAGATCAGAATTAACTCTATTTTTCTCATCAGGTTCTAATTATTTAAATAATAACTTAGAACTTTCACTTTTAAACAAGACAAGTACTAGGTTAGTTAACTAGCATTTCTTGTTAAGGCATTCGATTAGACTTGACTAACTGATAGACGCATTTATGTGTCTATTTTCATTTCTATTGTGTATATTGTTAGTACCCATTTTTGTACTTATTATGGTGTTTTATGTGTTTGTAGGTATTTTTGGGAAATAAACATTTTTGGAAAAATCGGCTCGAAAATCTATGCGGAGCACCCTTGGAGGACATCTGCTATGCAGACTCTCAGTTTGGATAAAGGGCACCTATTTGATAAGGGGCGCCCAGCTGCTAAGGGGCACCCTATTTACTATTTACACTTAGTGCTATCGGCACCCCTATTCAGGATAGGAGGCGATCTTCTTCTTCACGGTTTGAGAAAAATTTGGCGGGAAAATGTGTTTGAAACTCCGGTAACATGCAGACTTCTCAGGGAGGATTTTGGACGTGATTTTATGCAATCTTTTCGTGGATTTGGTTTGGTAATAGTCTGATACGACTAAACAGGGATGGTAAGGACCTTGGATTCGATTGGATTTGGCAGAATAATCGTGTGGAAGAAAACAGAGGAGCACGAGTTTGCAAGGGTATGTTATGGAATTACAAAGAGTTTGAGCGTGTTTGGATAGAGCTTGGCCGTTGTAGAAGCGTGAAGGAGTTAAATAAGGAAGATTCAACACTCGTTGACAGCGTAAGAAGAGAAGAAAGGGAAGAAAATATTCCCGAGAAGATATTCATTACTGTCGATTGATGGGAGAATTATTGGCAGTTATTACGTGAGATTTTTATCATGTTGGGTTATAAATAGGTGCTGGGATAGCAGTGAGATGTTCGGGGGAGAATTGGGAGCAGTTTGGAACATTAGATAGCCGGAAAATCAAAGTTGCAGGAAGAATATTTTTGCTGCTGGTGAAGAACTTACGAAGAACATAAGACACTCAAAGACAGTCGTTCTTCAACAGTGCTAGTGATGGTTATTTCTTATCGTTTCCTGTAACAATTGAGTTTGTAACAAATATAAGTGTTACAAACCCGGTTTTAATTATTTTTCTCCCATTTCATCATTTGTGAACCATTTTTGAGCATTAATAATGATGAATTTTGAGCATGTTTCCGTGATGATGAGCTAATTCTCGCGTAATCAAGGCAGGGGGAAGCTATTGATGCATGAATAATTGGTAATTATTCTACTTTTCTCTAATTTGCATTTTAATTCACTCAAATCACTGCTTTGCAGAATTTTAATTGTTTGCATAATTTTCTTAATTAGTTGTTAGATAGGTTATACTTTGTTTAGATAATCTATGCTTAAGGAATACAATTAATGTTTGAGAATATGCCTGATTATTTGTGAATTAAGAAATAAGAGATTTTAAAGATAATTAGAGTTTTGGAATTTTACCATCATTCATTCATGTGTAATAGTGGAATCTAGTGTCTTGGTTATTTTCAATCTTGAAATTAAATTTTCTCTATTTTTAGTTTAAATAAGTCTAAAATCAATTGCTTTCACAAGTCTCAACGAACCTTTTACTACAACAAAATTGAAATTCGATCAATTTTTTGCGCCGCCGACGCGGACTTGTTTTTAAGTTAGAGTTTTTAGATTTTTATTATTTTCTCTTTGTTCTATTTTACGTTTCTTTGGGTATATTTCTTTGTGCTACAGGTTTGGAGTTTGGACCGAAAAGAATTTAAGCCAAAGACTTTGGTGACTAAGAGATTAGGAGCCAAAGATAAAAGCTAAAAGAAAAGGAAAAGAAAGACAAAGAATTTTTTATTTTATTTTATTAGGTTTTTAGATTTTATTTTTATTTTAGTTTTTATTTCTTTAGATTTTCTTTTTAGAAATTGTATTAGGATATCTTTTTTTTTTTTTTTTGCACTTTTTTTTGGGACTTTGGACTGTGAACTTTGGGACGTTATCTTTTTATTTTTAAACCCTACGGAAGCGTAGTTTTAAATATTAAACCGTTTGCAGAGAAGGACGACGATTACGATATCGTCTCGGCTCCTCGGGTTCGTACATGATATAGGAGTTGTGGCCCAAGTCGACTTCAGCGGTTCATCCCCCGTCTAGTACGGGAGGTAAGTTTTTCGAAACACCCGCGAATCCCCTGTCAGCGGGTTTACTGTCTGCCTAAAGGTGAATATATGTTGAGGACTGAATACGGATTTTAATTTCCTAGTAAAGGGCAAGGACTGGCCATACAAGATAAGGGTTCAGATTTCATCGCCGTTCTCTTCTTGCCCGCCTTAGGAAAACAATACCAAACACGAACCCAAGCCTAAAATATTTACTAGAACGAGACCTATAGGGTAACGCGCTTAATAGGAAAGTCGTTCGAAAAATATTGGTTGCTCTTTTAAGCATACTTTGAAGTTCAGGTTGATTACTGTAAGTCGATTAGAGCCGCCTTGTAACCCAGGGAAGGTAAATATTAGGAAATTCCGAAAATATTAAAAGAATATATTCAGTTTCCTTTGTCCGAACTTCTCATGATGGAAGGTTTATTAAAAATCAATGATTCTAAATAACACCTATTTTTGGAAGATCATGTTATACATGAACAAATTTTTAGACAAACATGGATTCGCAGTTATCCATAAAATGTCACAGATTTTTATGATAAACAAATACAAAAAAAAAAAAAGTGCTCTCGTTTTATTGTGCTTTTCTCATCCCTATTTAAAAGCACAAAAGAGGATGAGAGTGCACAATTTCGATACAACTAAGTTGTATCGGAGTAAGCTTTTTCTAGCTTACAGCAAGTATCAGAAACATAGTTCATGTTTCTCTTTGGGAAATTCTGCCCAAAATATTTTCTCCCAAGAAGATGATCCTTCCTTGATCCAAAAACATGATAATTAGGAGACACTGTACTGACGTGAGAATTTTCAGAGATGGATAAATCTATCTTAATTCTATTAATGAGATTTTCATATGATTTTCTCATTATAAGGATTTCCTTATGATGCACATCAGCATGATTATCTGAAAAAAATTATCGGAATTTCCTGATTATTTTTTTTGGCAGAGTTTCTCTCTTTCCCTTTCTTCTGGATTCGTTCTTCATCAAAAAAAGAATTGTTTCGATATGGGTAAGGAAAAACCTTTTTCCATAAGCGATTATCAACTCTTTCTTCTGATTCTTTTGAGTTGACTTTGTCGGGTTGTAATATATTCTGTCTTTCTACTGAGGAATGATCTTCCAGTTTTTTAAGATAAGAAACTTATTTCAATACTTTTACCACCATTTTTTTAAGAGTATAACTTTCCTGTCAAGTGACTGAAAGTTGTATTCCTTAAGATCATGTTCACGGAATCGGTTCAAAGTTTCCTTTGGAATGATTTCGTCTGATCATCAGTAGATGTAGAAGCTAATTTTTCATCCTCTTCTGACTTGATATAGTTAGGCAAACTACCATTATCATGATCTGTTTCAGATATGATCAAACAAGCTTTGTTATCACAATCTCTCAAAGTCGAGCAAGGACCTTTGGTTTCTTCATCAGAAGAAATTATAACATAATCATTAGTCAGAGTCATAGGATGTGTCTCTTTATCTTGAGTAAGAGATTTACAAAGAGCTTCTAATTTGACTGTGAGATCCATATTCCCTTTGGTTAGAATATTCAGTTAAATGTCTTTATCTCTGATCTCATTCTTAGGAAGATTTGACTCTGTCTTTAATATTAGTACTTTTGAAGACAGAGATTTTATAGGCTTTATGAGTTTTACCCACTCTTTATCAACATCTTCTTTTCCATCAGAGAATGCCTCAGATGTACTCTTTATTTTCGTAACTCCTGGATCATAGGTTAACGAATTGGTAATATCTTCAACTTTTGAGCATTAATACTCTTGCATAACGTTAGCTGAATAAGACATAGATTCAATTCTCATAGATTGGATCACACCAAACACATATTATTAGATATTTTCGTGTTTGCCTGCTCTAATACCAATTGAAAAGACGAGGGTACCCAAATATACCTCAATCTAAAACTTTTCCACCTATAAGTCCTTTCTCCAAAAGAAATTGTCTATGGACTGAGGCGATACAATACAACTAATCGGTTCACACTTCATGTGATCGTCTATGGATACGAGATCGAGACAATACGACAACAAGATAACTTGCGTGATTGACTATGGATGAAAGATCGAGACAATACAACAACGAAGTATGTTTACTTGATAATAGGTTCGGACTTAACCAAACACAATAGGATTGCTATCAAGTAAATAGGAATTAACGTTTGTGTATTTTACTTCTAATTGTAATAAAACAATTATAATTGCGGAAATAGAAAAGTAAAAGACACATCAAGATTTTGCTAACGAGGAAACCGCAAATGCAGAAAAACCCCGGGACCTAGTCCAGAATTGAATACTCTAAGAATTAAGCCGCTATACAAAATCTAAACCAACTTCGTATAGTTGAGACTAAGAAACTAAACCTATAGTTCACCTCGTTCCCTCGGTATCCATGTGCCTCCAACTTGTAATAAGTCACGCACTTGGAACAATTCCTTTGGTTCGTATTCCAAACAGTAAAGGAACAACAAATCTGTTCGGTAACAACTCTTTTCAAACAACGTGATATGAGTTTGACAAAAGGCTCTTCCGTTTATCCCAATAAACTCCTTTGTTAGGTTCTTAGATCTGTCTCTCAACAACTATCAAAGTAATTGTATAGACTTATGCAATCAATACTTTTAATCACAAAGAGTTGTATTGATGCCGATCTACTCAACTAATCAATCAAGGTTAACACAAAGATATACCGATTATAGTTGGATCCCCAGCCGATCAATTTTTTTGCACACCAAAGATTATGAACTCAAATAAGAAATCTTCTTTGTCTTCAAATCTTCTTAGATATTCAATAAACACCTGCACACAAACAACTTGAATGTCTTGTGATCAATTACACACAGAACAGAGTCTGTTAACAATGGATTATCATAAGACGTCTTTAGATCTACAAACAGTTTAAAGATCCCCTTCGACACTTCGATCTAGTTTGAGTGAATCGTATATCAGAAGAGAAGATTATCAAGCATAAACAAACTAGGTGCAATCAAAGTTCAACAACCGTTAGTCAATCAAATCAATCGAAAAGTAATAATAAACCGCAATTATCTAGTTTCCCACCAATGGTACTCGTAGAGCTT
This sequence comes from Papaver atlanticum, assembly GCA_023531105.1. Lineage (NCBI taxonomy): Eukaryota > Viridiplantae > Streptophyta > Magnoliopsida > Ranunculales > Papaveraceae > Papaver > Papaver atlanticum. The sequence goes on along the minus strand of JAJJMB010002379.1, from coordinate 1,838,724 downwards.
CCCAATCCCAAAGAAGTCTTTAAAACGAGCGGTCGTAAGAGATTTCGCCTAATTAGGGTACTTTCCTCTCCGAATAGACGGCTCCACCAGTAACAACACAACTAGGTAGTTTTGCTGGCTCTGAGGATTAATTTGCTTGAAATGCAAACTTCAATATTTATAGACCAAGGAAGTTTGGACACCAAGGAATTTCCAAAACCGAATATTCTCAAAGATATGCAATAAACGCCAAATCGGTTTTCATAATTCCTGGAAATGCTCTGTCCAAATATTGACCGAAATCTCAGTAGAAAATCTCCAATTAGTAAATGCACATTACTAATTTTTATTTTCTAACGATATGCATTTAATGGCTGGAAATTAAAAGCGTATAAACCTTAATTAAAAGATTCTCAATTTATTTCGATCCGGGATTCTCCTTTAGCTATTAAGGAATATCTTTGACCAATAAAAGGTAAGAGTTACTTCACATGTTCAAAGTATGTCGACATCTTTACTTTGTAAATCCTTTTTCATATTTACAATCTTCGAACCGACTTGCCACACTTCCAAACAAGTTTAAAATTTGTTCATCTGACTTCCAAGAACTAAGTGATTGATTATCCTATCAAATAACCAATCATGGGTTTCACGGTTCTACCAAAACAAGTTTCGGTTCTACCTCCATGTGGGTACTAAGATTAGTCACGCTAGTTACCAAAAGTTGGTTGACTAGGTACTAGGATCGGTTACCACATATTTATGGTATCTAACTTGTATTCGGTTGAACAAGTCATAGGATCGGTTCCCTAATTACTAAAAACTTGTTACACCTCTTATAAGGATCGATTCCCTCTTGTGATCGGTTGCAACTCTTACTAGGATCGGTTCCCCAATGTCTAGAGTTGGTGATAAATACGAAAGTGCGGACTCATTTTATCACTAATAAACTTATTTGTAGGTACTTTTGGGCAATAAACATTTTTTGAAAGTTCGGCTCGAAAAGTTGTTAAAGGCACCTCGGAGGACGACAGTTACGATACTGTCTCGGCCCCTCAGGTTCATACACTGACATAGGAGTCGGTGGCCTTAGTCGATTTCAATGGTTCATCGCCCGTATGGTACGGGAGGTAAGACTCTATCCACCCACGAATCCCCTGTCAGTTGGTTTTATTTTTGAGAATGTCAAACCGGTATTACAATAGCCAATACAAATATCCAACTGAATAATATGGACATTACTCTTTCTATGACCATAGTGTGAATAGTGGTTGGGAACGCTAACCTTTTGAAGGTTATGGGTCATACCATGGTGATCCCAATTACTATCCACACGCGTACCGGTCATACGAGCAAGATTCTTATACTTCTCCTCAACTAGAGTCGGCACATAAGATACTTGAGTCAACACGTAAGTTACTTGAGTCGACATATAAGTCAACTGAGACAAATGACTTAGTTATGGACGAAAAAACCGCAACCGAGAGTGAACCTTCTATACATGATACCATTAGGAAGTCATGTGAGTCGATTCAGAAGCGTTTGTTAGAGGCGCAAAATGCTCAAAATAAGCTTAATTTTCAATATAGTGTTTCCAATAGTACCCTTGAAAATGAGGATAGTTATTCACATAATCAAGATAACGAGGTTAGAATTGGTAACACTACTTGTTTAGATGAGGTTCGATCATTTTCATGTTATTATAATGATGATTATGATGAGGATAGTATTGATGAAGAATCTGAAATATGTAGGCATAGTGATCAGGAATTTGTTACTCCGATTGAGTTTTATAATGATAATGTTATTTCTAGCACAAATCCAAATAATTTTAATAATTATTCACCTATTCAAAAGGACGAGGATTTGATTAGAAATTCCCTCGTTTTAGACGATGTAGTATTTCCTTTTTACGAAGCCAATGATGGTTTAGAGGAACGGGTTTATTTTGAGTCTAGCGATTTAGAAACAATAGTCTTAGACAAAGAAAATGAACTCGTAGAGATGAGTGAGGATGAACCTGACTTAGAAGAATCAATTGACAATTTTCAGGAATCTGATGACCTTGAAATTAGGAAAGTTGTGACTAGCCTTTCTAGATACACTGAAAACTCTAAGTTTGGGGGTGATTATTATTCTCCATGTGCTTTAACTCTTAGAAAGGTCCCTCACTTGGGACTTGACATATATGCCTCAACCATTTTACAAGATTATCTTCATACACGTTTTCCCAAACCTCATGATGTCCAAAATGAATCTCAGTTGTTAGAAACTCATCCTCTGGTTGATGTGGTTAACCCAGGCTATGATACCAAAATTGATTTTGTTTTCCCACCAAAAACTTTTCTTTCAATTGTGGGAACATATGAGTTACAAATGTGTCATTTATTAAGTTTTGAGACTAAACCTAATTATTTTAGGAGATTAGGATCGACACATTTTCTTAAGAATGACCACCACTGTGGTCAACTGTGTGAGTCAAATATGACTGACTTAGAGGATCCCCAATTATTCAGGTTATTGTTATGTGCTCCTAAGTTCTTACTTGAGTATTTCAGACTCTACAACTTGATCTTCGGGATCTTTCCTTTGAGGAAATCCAGTCCAGGAAAACATTTTATCAAGACCCTTTTATAGAACCTGAACCTGAACCACAACTAGATGTAGTTGTCTTAAACAAAAAAATTAGATAAGGGTATGTTCGGTATCTTCCTGGTCTGTTGCAATTTCCATTTCTTTTGGGTAACACTTTTTGATCCAGATGACCCACAGTTATTCCGGTTACTACTTTATGATTCTGCGAGGTGACTAATCCTTTCCTAGTATGGCTGAAGACTTTAAACTTAGCACTTGCTGGGAGGTAACCCATGTTTTCGGTAATCTGGTAATATCATTCCACACTTCCTTTAAGTAGTAACAGTTTCTCCTTGTTCATGTTTTTAATTTTATCTTCAGAACATTGAGGATAATGTTAGATTTAAGTGTGGGGGAGTGGTTAACTTTTTACTTTTCTTTTTCAGGAATTATCTTGCAATTTATGACTAGCTGTTGAGCGGGTCTATTGTAGGTTTGTAGGTACATTATGACCAGCTGTTGAGCGGGTCCAAAAAAATATATGTTATGACCAGCTGTTAAGCGGGATAATTCGTTTGTTTTCTTATCATGACCAGCTGTGGAGCGGGTCTATTTTTATTTATTTTCTTATCATGATCAGCTGTTGAGCGGGTCTCAAAAAAATAAAATATTATTATTATTATTATGATGACCAGCTGCTGAGCGGGTCTATTCGTTTTTCTTATCATGACCAGCTGTGGAGCGGGTCAATTTTCTGTTTTGCTCGAGGACTAGCAAAATGTAAGTGTGGGGGAATTTGATAAGCACAAAAGTGCGACGCATTTCCACCCATAAATACATTAGCTGAGACTCATTTTATCACTAATAAACTTGTTTGTAGGTACTTTTGGGCAATAAACATTTTTGGAAAATTCGGCTCGAAAAGTTGTTAAAGGCACCCCGGAGGACAACTGCTAAACGGAACCCTACTTTTGGATAAGGGGCACTCAATTACTAAGGGGAACCTCAATTACTATTTTCACCCCAGGCGCCAACTGTCATTCGCACCCCTGGTCTGGATAAGGGGCAACCGTATCTTCTTCATTTGAATTTTCTGTTGGCGGGAAAATGTTGCAGCACACGCCAGATTTAGGGTTCGAGTTTTGATCATGCTCTAGGGAGATTCAAGGGACAAAACTCTTTGGGTTTGTCTATTTGAGATAAACAGAGATGGTAGTGGTGTTGGATTCATTCCAGTTGGACCAGATAATCGGTGAGAAGGAAACAAAGCTGCGTGTTCACGTGAAAATATTATGAAACAATGGGATATTCTGGATTTGGTTTGGAAAGTTTCTGGTGATATTCAATCGAAGATTTTGCTTAGTTTTGGCCTGTTTCATCCAAACAGGGCTGGTAATCCATTCAGATTCGAAAAAATAGCAAGAACATGGCAGTGAGAGTTATCGGGATATTTGGATGACACGTATTTGCATGGAAGAAGATTTTCTTCTTTACTCAGCAAGATTCGACTCTATCAAGCCAACATAAACAAGGAAATCCATCTCAGAAGACCATTATGAGAAGACAAAGGAAGATTACAATTAACTCGACAAGACAGAGGTTGAAGTATTCTCGGTATTTTCTTGAGAACTTTTCATGAGGCTACTGCGTGTTTAGTGCTGGTTGAGATGAGTATTTCTCGTGATGGAGTCTGCAGCCTTCAAACCGATGCATGTGAATCTAATTCAGAGAAGAAAAAGGAAAGTATTCCCGTGGAGAATAAATAAATTACAGAGAAGATTATTTGCATTAAACTGAAGAGATTTAGGTACTGTTGTGATATAAATGGGTGTATTAGGCTCTCACAAAGGACATCGGGAGTTTGGGGAGGCTACAGAGCTGAAGAGGAGAAGTTGCAGAAACTTCTCTGTTGCTGCAGAGAGGTAGAAGACGAAGAACGCAGACGACGCTACATGTCTGTCGTTTTACAACTGTCATAGTTCACGGCTTAGTGACAGTTTTTCTACGACAGTTTCCTAATATAGTTTCTGTAACAGCTGCTTTCCAAATTGAACGGTGAGTTTGTAACGCCCACTAAGCGTTGCAAATTCCCGGTTTATGTTATTTTTCTCCTTTTCTTCATTGTAAACACCATTTGAGCTATATAAAAAATATTTTGAGAGTGTCTACATCATGAGTAGTTAAACCCCATCACTGGGACAATGGAGGAAGCCAAATCTCATGAATGCAGTAATTATATTAATTCTTTTTATGACTAATTTCACATATATTTAATTTAATTATGATTATCATTGAATAGTTGTCATTTCAATTGATGGGTTATGCTTGCTTAAATGTTTTGATATCCCATACTTTAGATTTACAACTATTACTTTCGAAATCTACTTTAGGCAATGAACTAGAGTCAATGAAACTTTATATTACGAGCTATTATTGTTTAGAATTGGTATTTGAACTGCATGAAATTGAAGTCTGGTGGAATCCTGAGTCCCGATCATCTCTTCGTCTTGTCAACTTTTGTATATATATTTTCTTTATTTCTACTATTTTTTTTATTAAATCTAAAATCAATCTCCACAAAGTCCAAGTGAACGACAACCTTTCAAACCCTATCTAAATTTCGATCAGTTGGTCATACCAATTACAACATATCGATCATACCATCTCAGGTGATTACTTAAGATCGGTTTCACTAATAAAAGTCATACCAATACAAAAGTCAGGCATTGTGAATAGTTTTACCAAGATACATAAACAAGTTATGAGCGGTTATACTAAACACACATATTGGTAATCCAAAGATTTGCAATGAATAACAATACCAATAAGCCTAGCGATTTCCCTTTCGATTCACAAAACAAGTTTATGAATGTACTTCCTTTAAACGAATGTAAAACATTGTTTCCTATGAAGAAATCTTCACCCATACCCATACATAATCACAATAGCATTCATACGATTATGTCGATGTCTTATATACGAAGTTCAAAAGGTAGACGGTATACTTCGTATTGTAATTCCTTAATACTATGTCTAACTTGAGTATAATCATTCACAGCTTTGCAGTTATGTTTTCAATATGCACGATTTGAAAGATACGTTAGGAATGAAACAATTCAAGTCAAATATTACTAACCTCAAGTGGAAGGATGATATCGTCGTTGTAGCTCTTTTCTTCTTCACATTCTTCAAGTCTTCACGTAATACTTGTAAGTCTCATATCCTAGTAACTTTCTAGCTAACCTATACGAAGTTGACTCTAGTAAATAATCAAGCGACTCTTTAAATGAGTTTTGATTCACTAAAATATGACAACCAAACTTGACATACCAACGCTTGGTGGGTTCAACCGAGCTATGCTCTAACAGATCTATATCTTTTGGGCAATAAAAGCTTGAAGTTTCAGTGAATTGTTGTTTCAATTCCACATTTGTTTCTAGTAGTTGTATTTTGTTTCTGTTAGGTATCAAAATAAATCCTTCTTTTCTCGTAAAAGTAAGGTCGCTCTTGTTGTTCTTTCGAGAATGACATTTTATGGGGGAGAATTCTTAATTGAACTTGTGCTTAATTGCCAAATCTTTGTGGGGAGTGCGGCTGTGGAATATTGTAGGAGTTATCTTGTATCTTTATAAACTCCTTGATGAATACACTAAGTTTCGACTATGTGAAATCATCGAAACCAAGTTGATATGTTCTATTTTAGTCATGAATAATCTCTTTGAGAATTTCATTAAGATCCCGCTAGTTTTCGTACCTTTGCCAATTTATATTGACAGAAAGGGGGAGAATTATTTTGTAGTTCACACTACAAACATATGGTTTACGGATCATTATGTAAGGGGGAGTGTTTTTCATTGTGATATGAAGTATTGACTAAGGGGGAGTGATACATATCACCATAGTATTATTGTCAAAGTTGTGATACCATTGAACTTTGATGTTGTGTAATATTACTATGACATTGTATAACAATAATTGAGAACAACTGTTTTCTTATTGTTATGGCTACGGATCTTCAACAATAATGATGCTGAGTTGAATACATTCAGAATCACTGGAGTACTTGGAGTGACGAAGAATTCAAGGAATGTTGAAGAACCAAGGAGATCAAGCATCTTGGATGAGAAGTTACAAAGTTTATTTATTTTGTAATCCATATGTATTGATAGTTTTGTAACTAAAAGTGACATAGGGGGAGATTGTTAGAGCACTGCTCGGTCGAACTTGCAAGCGTTGCTATCTCAAGCTTGTTTGTCAAGTTTAAGTGATCAAAACTATAAGTCTTGTTTTGTAGTCTACTTATAGCTATGTCTCGGATTAGGATAGAATGTGTAGTTGAGCTTTAGACTTCACGACATTCATCGATTAAAGACGAAGATCTACTGAGGAGATCTTGGAGGAACTTCATCAACAAAAGGTATGTGGAGACTAAAACTTATCTATCACTCAGAAGTCTATTTTATTCCATCTCCTATTGAGACTAAGTTGTATAGCTATATAGACTTTTACATTATACACATTTGATATTTCGAGCTGAGTTTAACTCACTTATATCTCGAAATATGTGTTGGAAGCTTTTTGCTTTAGCTACGTTCATCATTATTCTTGACGAGTTTAGTTGGAAACAATTTATTTGTTGGAAACTAAATAATAAGTCAAAAGATTATCATGTGAAAATTGCCTTGAAACATCTTACATGATTTGTGGGAGAAAATCATTTGATTCGACTCGGAATGTTTCGTATTGATCATTCGATCATTTGAAAATTACTTATAAGCTAATAGTTTGTGTGAGACATCTATTGTCGTCTTTTAAGGATGTTTCTATGATTGAAATGGGAGTTTAGAACAATTAACCTTTGTCTAGACATATCACAGTATGCAAACTGTTGTGGTATGATTCAGGTCTGGAAACCAAGTTTGCATACCAGTATGCGAACGGTTTTAACTGTTAAAGTCCGGGAACCAAGTATGCTTACCAGTATGCGAACGGTTCTACCTGAGTTACGGGACGGGACGGCAGTATGCATACCGGTTTGCAAACTGCTGGACAAGACCAAAGTCTAGAACTTAAGTTTGCGTACCCGTTTGCAAACTAAGTGGATAAAGTTCTAAAATCGGTTTAGTATGATTTCATACTCATGAACAAATACATTTATAAATTAAGGAATGCAATCTTTGCAAACCGTGGCTTAATGTTCATGAATTGATTCTTGAATAAGTACTTTGTACAATCACGAATCAAATCCGATTTTTTTTTAATTGTGTCTTGTATACTTCTATGAGAATATAAACAATTGAACAACTCTATGAGTAACACAATTAGATTCATTTGATTATCTTTCATTTTTGATTGATCATCATATTTAATCTAGAAGTGTTAGATGAATGTGGTTAATACAAAAGTGTTCATATGGCTAACTTTGGTTAACTATTGTTGAGCCAACTCAATATACACGTTTAGGTACGGTTACCCATATCTAAATGAAGGTATATTTCATTTGTGTGTAACAAGCTAAGACCATCTAACGGTGAAGAGATATTGCTTTGGTTTTAAACAAACTTAGCTTGAATCTTAAATCGGGTTTTCATCTAACGGTGAATATTTATTGCGTTGTTTCTAAGCTATCAAACCCTGATTTGAAGACTATATAAGGGAGAACTATGGCAACTGGAAAACCTAATCCCCACACTTCTGTGTGATACTAATTGCGACTAGAATCGATTCTCCTTTAACCTAGGTTTTTCCTAAAACCATTATAGGTTAATGACTTAAAGACTTCATTGGAATTCTGAAGCCAGACCCAACTATTTTCTCTGTAGTTACGTGTTTTGATCTTACTTGTTCTATCGTATTGAGTATTATCTTCTCTAAGATTTGCTCGAGATTTTTCTTCGATAGGTAAGATATAAAAAGTAATCACAAAGCTCTTCGTCTCATTCTTTGTGATTCCACAATAACTTCTTCTACTAACATATAGTTAAGTTATTGTGAGGTGATTGATATTTCTAGGATGCTCTTCAGGAATATAAGACCGGATTATCAATTGGTTCCTTTTCACCTTGATTTATGAAAAGACAGAACAAAACTTCATAGGTACTTCTGTGGGAGACAGATTTATCTATCCGAATAGACTTATTTGTGGGAGACAGATTTATTTATAAGTCTTCGACTTTGGGTCGTAGCAACTCTTAGTTGTGGGTGAGATCAGCTAAGGGAATCAAGTGCGTAGAGTCATGCTGGGATTCAGAAACATAAGGAATGCGACTGTACCTTAATCGGTGTGAGACTTGGTTAGGGCTCAACTGTATTCCAGTCCGAAGTTAACTTGTAGTAGGCTAGTGTCTGTAGCGGCTTAATACAGTGTGGTATTCAAAACTGGACTAGGTCCTGGGGGTTTTCTGCATTTGCGGTTTCCTCTCGTTAACAAAATTTCTAGTGTCTGTGTTATTTATTTTCCGCATTATATTTGTTTATATAATTGAAATATCACAGGTTGTGCGTAGTTCAATTAATTGGTAAATCCAACCTTTGGTTGTTGATAGAAATTGATTGACACTTGAACATTGGTTTTTGGTACCATTCACGTATTTCTCATACCAATCAGTTCACGGATTCCATCCTGTTGATTTGCTGATTGATTTGAGAAAGAGATATAACTCTTGGATATCTTTCATTTATTGAGTTTGACTGTCTAGTTGATTCTCTTGGAATTATATTGGAGATACATATTGCCGAACGAAATATTGGGTGTGGTAGTTAGACCCCCGTTTTTTCAAAAAGTGTCTAGAGTTATATATATCTCTCTCTCTTGTTGTCAGAACGTTTACAAAACTAAATCCGTGAACCTAACTACAAAGAGAGTTCTTGGACGGTACCAAAGACCAATGTCCAAGGATCAATCAATTCTTATCCAACAAACTAGGTCGGACGTCTCTACTCTGATTGATCAACGCGCAACCTGTGATATTTCAATTATAAAGATAAACAATATAATGCGGAAAAAAAATAACACAAACACCAGAAATTTTGTTAACGAGGAAACCCCAAATGCAGAAAACCCCCGGGACCTAGTCCAGATTGAACACAAAACCGTATTAAGCCGCTACAGACACTATCCTACTACCAATTAACTTTGGTATGGAATGTAGTTGAGCCCTAAAAGGAAATCCACCGATTAAGGTATAGTCGCGCTCCTTACACCTCTTGAATCCCAGCAGGACTCTGCGCAATTGATTTCCTTAGAAGGAGTCCCACAAACTAAGAGTTTCTTCAATCTCAATTGAAGACTGTAAACCAAATATGCCTCCCAACAGATTAAGCCTATAATTGATTTCCTGATTTACGATCAAAACGGATGATCAAATCAAACGTAGGATCCAGGTGATTGAAATCGATAGAACCTTGACAAAAGTCTGGCTATCCTCAAGATCCGTACTTATGTAACCCGAAGTGCATCCTAGATTATTATTCACCTCACAAGTATAAAACTTATGGAATCACAAAGTTGAGACGAAGAGAACTTTGTGATTTCTATCCATCTTGTTCAAGTGATAAATCAACAATCAAACAAGATCAAGATACTCAAGTTATCAAGATAAACGATAACTGGACCTGGCTTCACAAATCCCAGTAAAGTCTTTGATAGTCGCTAAACCCTAAAAGGGTTTCTGGAGAGGACGACTCTAAATACAACTAGGACACACCAAAAAGTAGTGTCGAGATTCAGAGATCCCAGTTGCCAAGAGTTCCCCTTATATAGACTTCAAAGCCTATGTTGCTTTAGGTTTAAGCTAAGATAGCTTTGGAACCAAGCAAACAATATTTACTGTTAGATGAAAACTTTGAATCTTATTCACATAAACAAGATATACACTCTGGTTAGGTAAACCGTAACCGAACCGTGTATAAGGACTATGTTCAACATGGTTAGCCGTAACTAGCCGGTTTGAACTTAAAAGATTAACACTCATTTTCATATTCACAAGACATTAATCTTGAGTCACAATCATGTGATCAAATGAGTCTATTGTTTATAGAGAATTGATCAAATGCGAGTCATCTCATAGAAATAATTTAATCACAATTGAATCATAATCGACATAGTTGGTAAATGCACAAACTATAAATACTTGAGTCGTTCGTGAGTCGGATGAGTCAAGGTACGCGGACCGGTTTGCAAGCTTATAGGCAAAACCGAGTTCCAGAGTTGACATAACTTTTTTAGTTCACGTACCGGTTTGCAAACTTAAGACTTTTAACGGTTCCGGATTTCACAGAACTTTTTCAGGTTGCGTACCGGTTTGGGTACTAAACTAGTTCTAGAACATAAAACTGTATTGGTTCGCATACCAGTTTGAATACTTAAACTCGGTTCCCTTACCACAGTTCCAAAATGGTTTGCATAAGAATATGCATACCTATCCGGATCACGAAACAAACAGATTTTCCCATGATGTGCATACGAGTATGCGTATCACACAAATCTGAAAGTCGATATATAGCTACTCAGCTACGTGTACAAGTATATATAATACGGCTTCAAACATATAACAGTTTTCTCAGTTGGTAAAACTGATAACACTGTCTTGTATTCCGAATATAGTAGATCTATATTTCTCTAAATCCAAAACATTCCTAAATAACATCAATGATACATATCATTGTTCCAATCTATTTTTGAATGATAAACTTGAATCATGATTTGGTTCCGACCAATAAATTGTTCTCCACCGAAATTGATCAAGTATGAACAAATGTTCATTAATCTTAGTCATTATATTTCGATAAATTCATAAACTAAATAATTAGTTCTCGACTCGAAATTGTCTATGCAAGCTAGTCTAATTAGTTATGCTCAAGTATATAGTTATGATCAACTAAACTTGACAAACAAGCTTGAGATAGTGATGTGATTTTATGTTGTTGTAAAAAGTGATAAGTAGAGTTCGTTCAACTCGGACTTGTGAAGACTCGATTCTAGACTTATATTCCGACTAAAATAGCAAATAAACAAAGATGATATCAATATTACGAGAGACTGGGACTTAGGATTCCACCAAACTTCACAATCAATCGGTTCAGACGATGATTCATAACAATACTAGCTCTTTTATAGACTCTATTCCTTTGCCAAAAGTAGATTTTATAAAGCATTAGATGTAAATCATAAGCATAGTGCATCAAAAGTTCTTAGACTAAGCATACACTATCAAACAAAATCACAAATAATCAACGAAAATCATAAATCGATTGAAAAGCAATGCAAAAAGTCATAAGAATCAATTATAATTACCATCAATTTTGAAACACGGCTTCCTACGCCATCCCAGTGTTGGGGTTTAGCTCCTCATGGTAAAAACATGCTCAAAAGATTGATTCATGGCTCAAAAAGTGTTTTTATTGAAGAGAAATAATAATACAGCGAATCTGCAATGCTTTTATGGCGTTACAGAAATCACCGTTACAATGAAGTGTTGTTAATAAATGATAAATCGGTTCTGCTGTTTAAGAACGACACTCTTCTGCGAATGTTCCGTGTGGGTCAATGTTCTTCGTGTTCTTCAGCAGCAGCAGCAGCAGAACCCGGTTTCCTGCACCTTTGATTTCTCGGCTCTGTCGTGTTCTAAACTTTCCCTAACTTTTGACACCCCTTCTATATGACCCAACCAATCTATTTATATCAAAAAGAGCGATTAAATCTTTCCAAAATCTTCCAAAATCTCTTCCTTTCTCTTCACGGAAAAGTTGCGGCAATTTCTTGTTTTAGAATTTATACGCGTTTCTGAGCTTTCCTTTTGATTCTAAACTCTTCCTTAGATAGATACCAATCTTTGGGAAGGTTTATAGCACTTTAATCTCTCTAAAATTTCCTAAAACAGGTCACACATGTGACTTTCCATATTTTGCTGTTGAGATAAAAATCCGTCGATTGAGCCCAGTTTAATTGATTTCAACACCCATATTAGATTCCTAGACCCATAAGGAGTCTATCCTATGAAAATCATAGGTTTAGTCGACCTCAAACTCCTCCAAATCACTACCACCAAAACTGCCAGAAACATGTTTTTTGTTTTGGTTTTGGTTTCCCGCCAAAAACAGAATTTGAACGTGAATGGGAAAGGTTACTCCTTATCCAGTGGTCGCCCCTTATCCGTTGCTGGTGTCCGCATAACACTCGTCCCTTGGGTTGCATTTATCAACTTTTCGAGCCAATTTTCACCGCAAAAGCTTATTTCTCCAAAAACACCTACAAAGAGATAAAATTCCAAAATAAGTACAAAAATGGGTACTAACAATATATACAATAGAGATGAAAATAGACACATAAATGCGTCTATCAGATAGCAACGCTTACGAGTTCGACAGAGCAGTGCTCTAACAAACTCTATATACCAAAGTTGTATAAAAAAAACTAGTGTATCTTTCCTTAACATATTGGGCATAGTATAATGACCAAGTCATCGATACAAGATACAAGTAAACCAACTATACTTTGTATATATGTTAAGTTTTCAATAAAAACTGACTTGAAATGGTGTAGATAAAAATGGAACAAGTCAAGTTTGTGTTACTAACCTCGAATTGAAGGATGATGTGTTCATTGATGCGGTACATCTTCAGGTTCGCTATGAGCAACAAGAGCGAGTCTCGATATTTTTATGTTCATAGTCTAACCTAGCGAAGTTGATTCTACTAATCAAATCAAACAACTTCGAGTTTTGGAGATAAAATATGGCAACCAATCTTGACATACCAAGTCTTGATGGGTTCAACCGAGCAATGCTCTAATATCTACTTTTATGCATTGAAATTTTTATTTTAATTATTTAAAGTACTACACATGTTCATTCCTATACAACGAAAAAGTTGGTAGGAAACTAGATACCCTCTACTTTACATTAAGGTTTTGACTCAAGTGAAGGGGCTAAATGAAAATGAAGTTTATTTCTCTTGAAAATCTAATAAGGATGACAAATTGCATCAAAAGATTCCAAAGATAATAAAATGGACTAGGTGGGTCCTAGATGTTTTATTCTATTGTTGGATAGATGACCCATTCTGGCATGCCATACATTTGGAGCAACAATTGTAGAGGCATTATAGGTGAAATATGAAAGTGAAATTAGACATATTAGAAATGGGACAGAGTTTGTTAACCATATTCCCATGAATCTGCAAGTCTCCAAGGACGAAAGACAAAATAACAACAATTATCTCTTGTAAATTGAGCTACTAAAAGTAATTTTAATTTAAGATCTTATACTAAAAGAACATTGTTTAGTGTAAACTTTAATAATTGATGTTTGCAAGCTAGAAGTACCAGATTCTAATGGCTTATAGCGCGTTTGGATACCAGAAGCAGAAGCACTTCTGCTTATGCTTCTGGCAGAAGTTACTTCTCAAGGATCAGATCTAAGAGAAGCTTGTTTGGCAAACGCATTACTTATAAGTCATTATGCAATTAAGTTAGTTTGGCCAAAAAAAAAAAAAAAAAAAAAAAAAAAAAAAGATTTGAAAAGCTTCTGTTTGTGTAGTTCCGAAAATGCTAGTCTTCCTCCACCCATGTCCATCGACCATTTCCACCATGAGGTGTCATGCAGATAATGGTATGATGCCACATAAAAGGGCCACCTTCTAATCCCAATCCAAAGGATCAAGGGCTAAGATCAATGCCACTTGGTGGAAGGGAGTGTGGGAAGTGTAGCACGGTTGGTGTAGTTCATGAAGATTCAGGAAAAGTGAACTTTAAATTCGTATCAATTTGGGTGATAATTTTTTTTTCACATTTTTAAAATTTGAAATCTTTCCAAGAATTTAATCCAAATCCTTCCCTGTACGTTTCCTACATATTCATGATCTAGTTTCAAAACATCATTCATTTACAATCAATCCATTGTTGTAGCTTCTCTGCAACATAGCCAGTACCAACACCCCTATAGTCTTCTTTCCACGAATTCTATGGCAACAACTCCAATTCTCCATTGTTTCTTGTGTGAATCAATTTCTTGTTCTTGCACCTTGCAATTAATCACAAAATCGAACAAACCCCATTTCTCAAACATCATCATAAACTTGAATAGTCGTATAATAAATATCAATTCCTCTCAATCTCGCAATATTTCCAAACCCATTAATTTTTCTTGGAACAACATCAACATATCTCTAGATTAGGGTTTCAAATCTAACTCCAAATTCTCAAAAAGTGATAATGATTTTGGAATCCTAGTGACATAATACATAGGTTAACAATAAAAGAAAATGATTTTGTATGAGATTATCTTTTTATTCGGAAAATAATTGGATTTTCTGCTCTGAGGGTTTGATGTTGCAGAAAGAAATGACTGAGGGAAGAATTAGGTTAGTACGCGGGCCCTGTCAGAAGTTGCTTCTCTCGGGAGTTACTTTTTGACTTTTAAGTTACTTCTATAAGTCGATTTTACTTATCAATCTAACCTAACTTTTGGCTTATTGACTTAAATAAGTTGAGAAGTAGCTTCTCACAACGCATCCAAACAGCCTATTACCAGTGCCAACAATAACTTTTTGATGTCCGATATAGTGAGAAATACCTTTGGTCACAGCTTTATCTCCAGTCATATGAGATGATGCAACACAATCAGAAATCCATTTTTTTCAACAGAATTAGAAGAAACGTCAAAAGCACCATTGAAAGCTTGTTGGATATCTGCAGTTGAAGCATTCTGAAACATTTCTCCTGCTATAACTGGTGGTATATATATAAAGAAGCATCTATTAGAAACACTATCTGAAACATCATCATTAGAGCTTGTAGATCCAATTTTAAAATCACCTTCTTCTTTCCACTATTATTATTATTATTATTTCTATAATTCATATTTTTGTTTTAGAAAGCAGAATGGTTAATTGCATAAATAACATTGCTCACTTCTTGAACTTGATCATACAACCATTATTTATGATTCATTACCATCGCCTTAATCTTAGCAAAGGTATATGGAGTTTCCCTATTATGAGTAGAACAAAATTGTCATACTCACTACCAAGATCACTCAGCATATATATCATCAAATCAGAATCACTAGCTAACTCTTTCGTTAATTGATTGCAGACGAAGAATCAGCTATAGTCTACATAGTATGCTGATGAACACAAACTGACGCACTACCCATTCTTAGTCCATGTAATTGATTGCATAAAATTTTCCCTTTTCCATTAACTGGGCCTTGAAATTAGATTCAAGAAACAACCATATTTCCCTTGCCGAAAAAAGGCCAGGGACATCGCCTGAAACAATATAGTAAAAGTAGCTTTTAAACAACTAGCTACAAATCAATCTTCCTTTCTCCAATACAAACACTTAGGATTAACAATATCACTGACATTCTTGGTAATTTCATGAATAGGTTCTTGGATTTCACCATCAACATAACCAATCAGATCAGTGGAAATCAAAATTGATTCAATGTTATCTCGCCAAAAATAGAAACTTGATGAATTTAATTTTATA
This sequence comes from Papaver atlanticum, assembly GCA_023531105.1. NCBI lineage: Eukaryota > Viridiplantae > Streptophyta > Magnoliopsida > Ranunculales > Papaveraceae > Papaver > Papaver atlanticum. The sequence goes on along the minus strand of JAJJMB010002379.1, from coordinate 1,822,679 downwards.
GACACAAAATTTCCAATATTATTGAGTGGTAACGAGAAATTAATTGAACTAATATATGAATCTCCATTACTAGCAACGGAGAAATTATCATTATTGTGATTCCAAACATTAATTATTTGCCATGCTTCTTGTTCTTTTCATTAGCAATGTCCAATAAAGTAGATTCAAGAATTGCCCGAAAAAGCAGATCAAGAATCAAGAAACAACAAGAAAGAAGCGGACTCAACTTTGGATCCAAAAAACAAATTTGTTGAGAAAGATAGACTAAATAGAAGTTTTAAAAAGATATTGATCTTGGTTGGGAAAAATCATCGGTTGAATGAAATTTTTGATGAATATCTTTTAAGAAAAATATCGATTTGTATCGTCACCTCAGTGATACCATAAAAAAGGTAAAAAAATTGTTAAAATGATATTGTTTGTACAGTCAATAAATTGATGGAAAACTTGTTAATCAAGCCCATTTAGCCCATGAAGGAATATTCCAGAAGTTTTACACGCCTTGTTACCCAAGTTGCTTGCACATGAAGTTTGTATCAGAGTTACGGTTACATCAACTATATAAATACATGTATCATAAACCCTAAGATATATGGAATCCTAGTTTAGCTAACCGCAATTATTGTAAACCTCATATCAATACAATATCTCCCCTACGGGATTCCTCCGTGGATGTAGGCACAACTTGTCGAATCACGTTAAATTATGGTCTCCTTATTTATTTTCGATCGTTTTCTAGCCCTAATATCACATAATCATAATCAAATCATCGTGTTTAGTGCCTAAAAGTAATTTTGGGTACAAACATTGGCGTCGATTAAGGGGATTCGAGTGAAATAATCGTGTTCTTTCCATTGAGTAAAGTATAGCAGAAATCGTGCACGAGATTCCATCCAAAAATCAGCAAACAAGAAAAAGTTAGGGTTCAGAAAACTGTTGCGAAACAGTTGAAGAAACCATTACGACAGTTGAAGAAACCGTTACGAAGGTTGAAGAAACTGTTGTGAAACAGTTGAAGAAAGCGTGGCGAAAAGGCTTACAGAAACCGTTGCCAAAGGTTTTTTTCCATCCAACCTTCGGTACAGCTCCAGATCCACCCAATCGGTATCGTCAGATCGGAAAAATCTGGACCATAGGATCTGTCCATCCTCGGATCCAACTTAAGGTTCACCAAACCGATTCAACAGGCTTAGCTAGTAACCAAGCGACACCGGTCCAACCAAAATCAGATCGTTCGGGTCGAACCTGCTGACACACCATCACGACATATCACCATCAAGCTCAGCAAGCAGATCTAACAAGTGCTAGACACGTCAGCAAAAATAGTGCCACGTCATCAACCTTGGCCCAATCAGTGCAGGTTCCACATCAGCGTACTGCCACGTCATCACCCTACTCTGTTGTACCCGATGGGTTCTGTGACACATTGCCACGTCAACATGTACGGTGCCACATCAGCACCTTAGTCCAGTCAGCGACTGCCACATCAGCAGTCTTGATACAGTCACAACCACGTCTGTGACAGCACGCGCACTTCGTTCAAATCTTGTTTCGTCAATAACTTCTTCTTTTTAAGTCCGAATTCAGTGATTTTTGGCTCGTTTGAATCGTCTTTGAATTCCCTACAACATGGAAGCAAAAATTATTGTGTTCGAGAAATTTGTATGTGCACTTGGAGCAGCAACATATCAAGTTCGAGGTTCGTGGATATCGACATGATCGAGTTCGAGGTTCGTGTATAGCGACATGATCGAGTTCGAGATTAGGATTGCTTAGACCCTTCAATTTTTAGCCTTGCGTCACATCATAAGCACCTAAAGCCTCACCTTGCACGTGAGCACTTAAGTCTTGCTTTCGCAAGCATAAAATCTCATCTTACATGCGAGTATAAAGACTTGCACCTAGGAAAGCATAAAGTCTCGTCTCGACCACGAGCCCAATGCCCGATATTGGTCCAAAGACTCGTACTCAACACAAGCAATAGCCATCCTGCCCGAGCAGCGAGCGCTACAGCCTTGTTACGTTGCGAGCAAAAAGCCTTTCCCCAGCCGTAGGCACACTACATTATACTCAAAACTCGACTATCTCTCGAGCATCACAAGTCCACTACGTGGCAAAAAGTCTCGCCTAGCATGCGAGCAATTTTTTTGCAGGTAATTATAGTTGGGGGCGTCTTCGTAATATCTCTACAAATGCTTGGGGGCGATTTACGTCATCGAAGGTCGACGTGGAAGGAAGAACAAAATTCTTAACCCCCAACAAGTTGGAGGTTAAGAGGGGGCGATGTTTGTACTGTCAATAAATTGATGGAAAACCCGTTAATCAAGCCTGTTTAGCTCGTGAAGGAATATTCCAGAAGTTTCTACACGCCTTGTTGCCCGAGTTGCTTTCACATGAAGTTTATATCAGAGTTAGGGTTACATCCACTATATAAATACATGTATCCTAAACCCTAAGATATACGGAATCCTAGTTTAGCTAACCACAATTATTGTAAACCTCATATCAATACAATATTTCCCCTACGGGATTCCTCCGAGGATGTAGGCACAACTTATCGAAGCACGTTAAATTCTGGTCTCCTTATTTATTTTCGATCGTTTTCTAACCCTAATATCGCATAATCATCGTGTTTAGTGCCTAAAAGTAATTTTGGGTACAAACAGATATCATTACCAATAATAGAAAATTAATTGCAAGAAAATGATCTGTGTAGGGTGTACAACGGGTAAGGCCAGACTGGCCGACCCATTTATTTTTTCAGGTCGGGCAGGTCAGGCATGATCCTAAGTACCATAAAGTTTCTCGGGCACATGCAGGTTGAATAATACTAATAATTTTGTGCCCATTACTCGCACTCGAACTATCAAAATATTCGGCCAAGCCAAGCTTGGCCGGTAGGGTTACGGGATTTAAGTGTTTTCAGTGGCCATCAATATCAATACATGACCAATCTAACTAATTATATTCACCTTCGTATTAGCAATTAGTTAATAACATTATTTGTATCTTATAAGAAATAAAACAAGTTATCGGGTAGGCGTACAACCCAAACACAAAAATTTGAAGAAGAAAAATATGCGCATGCCACCTAAAATAATCGGGTTGTCCGGGCAAGCCCATGACAGGTTGTCGGGCGCCCATGAGCCCCTTCTAATCCAGGCGGCACATGGAATACCACAGGGTTCCAGGCATTCTGTAAGACCTTAGGTGTGGGTATCTATACTAATATTTGATAGTACAATTGACTTACATTTTTTTTAAGAGTAAAGTTGAAATATATTACTAAATGATGAAACCCGGTACAAGAACAAGAAAGAGAAAAGAAAGAAAAAAAACAGACCAGGATGTTGTCATGTTATCAAATCAGGAGATACCCTGTTGTGAGCATTAGACAACAAACTTGTGTTCCTAACGTGTACTCTGGTAGTGCTACTACCTTCAATTTGATTATTACACTTATCTAGCTTAATAAACTTATCAAAGAAGGCAGACAAATCTTCTTTTTAACTACTACAAATTGAAGATTTCTTTACTTCCACTGCCAACTTGTCATCCACAGAACTGCCAGTTCTGTGAATAAATTTGAAACCCAAAAAATTGTTATAGTCTTCTAAAATCTTCATAGCTTCTTTCACTATTTTTTGATTCCTCCAATCCATCATTGTCTCTCTTCCTTCGATGAACTTTATTATTATTTCACATTCACCCTCAATCCAAAAAATTTGATGGCTTCATCTCTGGCACATTAGCTCCCTGCAGCAGATCTAGAGCTTTGGCTTTTTCTGCACATGGATCTTTGAATATTCCAGGCTTAGCTCCTTTTCTATCACCTGCATCATTCCTTAAAATTATTCCATAACCAACAAGTAATAGCAGATAGTCAAGAGGCATCATAGTTAATTTTATAATAGTTTAGGGTTAGAAGTTTCCGAGGAACATTTGTTTTTGAACTATAGTCAGTACAACTTAGTGACTGATTCATATTCCCATGATTATTGCGCTAGAAACTCAGATGTCTTTAATTTTCCATAGAAAGTTGTAGAGATGAAGTAGATTTTTCTTCAAATGTTCTGGTGCATCGTTCCTTCCATATGAACCAACACTTTTTTGCACAAATCTCAGTCAAAGTGTCCCATCCTACCTGCCATAAATCTTAATATTTTTTGAAAGAAAGATTTTCTACATTAATATTTACCCCACCAGAATAAAGATGTAGAACCCACACTGATTTAGCATACCCACACTCTAAGAATAAATGTTCTAGGGTTTCAAAACTATTGCGACAGAAAGTGCAATTGTTATCGATGTCATGCATATAACATTAAGAATCTGAGTAATTGGTAAAGCATCATTCAAACACTTCCTTAAGAAAAAAATTATACTCTAAGGCAATTCTGCTTTCCAGAATAACTCTTTTGTTCTATCAACATTGTGTATTCCACTGAGCCTATCATACAGAGATTTAACTATGAATATACTATTCTTAGTGAATTTCCATCTATGTTTATCATGTTCTAAGGTATCATTCCTATCTAAGAACAAATTGATATTCAAAATAGAATGAGCAATATTATGAGGAAACGATGTTGTGATTAGTTCCTGGTCCCATTTTTTCTTATCGGGGTTAACCAGATCTCACACAAGTGCTAACTAATTGTTCTTTTCAGAAAAGAATTGATCTAGAGTATTGTCTAGATCAGGGATCCATTGATCAGTCCAGATGTTAATGGATTTCCCATCTCCTACATCCCAGCAGAGGTATCTATGAATCAGATTAATTCCCTGCAAAACACACTTCCACGTCCAGGAGGAGTTAGGTGGTTTTTTATGGAAAAAATAGATTTTCTCCTGAAGTATCTTTCCTTAAACATCTTTACCCCCATGAGTCTGGTTGGTAATCAATCTCCAGGCAATTTTATTCATCATGGCCTGGTTCATTTTTTATGCATCTTTAAATCCTAAAAGCCCCATGGATATAGGCTTACACATGAATTTCCAAGACTTAATGTAATGATCTTTAGAAATTTCTTCTTCCCCCACCAGAAGTATCTTTGGATGGAGGTTATTTAGCCGTAATCGTTTTAGGAAGTTTAAAGTAACCCATTTGGTAATGGGTAAGCTAGAAATGACTGATTTGTTAAGAATCAGTTTACTAAGTTGGCTAAGAATTTTACTCTTCCAACCTTTCACCCTTTCTTTCATTTTACTGACAATGAAGTCAAAAGTTTTGAGTTCTGAATCAAAGAGGTGCACCTAAATAAGAATCTGTTATGTCAATTTTGTTTACTTAGCATCGTGGACATCATTCTTTTAAGTTTAGGATGAGATTTTTTGCTAAAAAAATCCCAGATTTTTCAAAATTAACTATTTGACCCTACACTAACTTGAAATTATGTAAGACATTTAACAAATTTTTGCAACTCTACAAATTTTCCTTAGTGAAAATGAGGCAATCATCTACGAAAAACAAATGAGAAACTAGGGAATTATTCCTACTTATTTATATTTTTTATGAATCTCTTTGGACTTTTATTTAGCAATTAATAATCTGGAAAAAACTTCCATACAAATAAGAAACAGATATGGAGAGATAGGATCCTCTGTCTTAATCCTTTTGTTGATTTAAAGAACTCTCATGCATTTCCATTTAACAGCACATCAATAGATGCAATTGAAATGCATTGTTTGATTAGTTCACACCAATCATTGTAAAAACCCAAGTTCTCCATGGGTTTAAGTAAGAAACCCCAACTGACCCTGTCGAGAGCTTCCGGCATGTCAATTTTAAATCCTAAACCTCCAATTTTTTATTTCTTATAGTTAATTGTATAAATGAGTTCATGAGCTACTATAATATTGTCAGACACTTGTCTATTCGACAAGAATGCTAATTGAAAGGGAGAAATGAGATAGTCGAGTAACCCTTTCATTCTATTAGTCAATAATTCAGGAATGACTTTTTACGGAATGTTGCACAATCCAATTGGTCGAAAGTCGGAAGGGGATTTTGGCTCCTTTGTTTTTGGTATTAAGAAAAGAAAGGTTTTATTCAAATCTGGGTTGAGTTTTTTTTGTTAACCAAAACTCCTGAATTAATCCATCAGTTGATTACCTACATACTAGAGACCAGTTGTGTTTAAAGAAGCACACTAAAAATCCATTCGGGCCCTGATATTTGTTTAGTTCATGGCATTATCATTAAGGAATCATTATCAGATTCCGTCACTCCTACCGAGAGATGAGAGAAAATTTTCTCACTTTCAGAAGTAGGCATAGCCGTAAAGAGTTTTTCAAAATAATTTTTAAATTCAGTTGCTATTTCTTTTTTAATCTTTTAACTTCTTTGTTATGAGAGTTCAACAAGCAGTCTATCATATTATCTCCCAAGTTAACAATATTATCTTTAGGCAGATATTTAGCAATCTCCTCTTCCGTGTCATATAATTTTTCTAAGCATAACATTTTTGAGTTAATTTGTTGTTGAATCTGCTTATTTATACTGCTTGCATTTTATAGTTCTCATAACTTTGATTACCCAAGGGGGCAGGACTGGAGGAATGTTTAAGATACCACCATTAATTAGGCAATGCCCATATCTCTCACTAGGATTCACTGGTCTTTCTTTTCTTTTTTTTTGAAGCATGGATTCAGTAGTCAGTCATCTTGGATTTCACGAATTCTCAACCCCGCATGGCATTAACTACACTCTTGCAGTTAAACAACAGTCAATGCAATTACCACGTCTATCGGTGATTCAGTCTATGTACCCCTGCCTGTTGTGTCATCTATTAACCTAATCAAAGTCAATTTCGTTATTAAAGCCCAACCCCCAACTGAATCAATTCCAAGTTTCCAAAACTATCTCTACCCCTCCCAACATTGACTGTGTAAAAAATATTCAATAATATTGCAAATCCCACATATATATTTGTTGGTCCCCGGAATCTGACATATATTCTCTTTGAAATTTATTATCAGAAACCCGTTTCCATTCATAGTATTCTTGATGATAAGAACAAGAATAAGGAGAAGAAGAAAAAGAAGCCAACTCGCATTGTTGAGTTTCAGTCTAATTATGTCTTTTTTTTACTTATATGCAGGCAAGTACTTCTAGTGAGCAAATGTGTATTCTTCATGTGATATAAATTTCAGTTTCTTGCAACGGTTATAACTCTATATTTTCACTGTGCAGAGAATTATGTTGCATCTGTAGCTACTACTACTACTGCCAGTGACAGATCAGTGGATGAACGAGTTTCTAATCGAATCAGTGAAGCGTGTTCAAAAGACGATATTGCAGTATACCAAGGTCCAACAACTCCACTTCCAAATGGTATACCAACATACACAGTACAAATACTGAATCTATGTCTATCAGAAGGCTGTAGTATATCAAACATACATGTAAGTTGTGGATGGTTTAGTTCTGCTAGGTTGATTAATCCAAGACTGTTTCGTCGACAAAATTATGATGACTGTCTGGTTAACAATGGAGAAGCCATTGGACCTGGTGATAGCTTATCTTTCCAGTATGCTAATAGCTTTCAATATCCACTTTATGTATCTTCTGTAACATGTTGAAGATGAATCCACGTTGTGTTTTATCATACACCATTTGTTCATTCTAATATGGCCCTTTTTCATTTGCTCATTCCAGTTACTGCAGTTCTGTATAAACTACAGTAATCAAATTTCGAATATGGAACCTATTAGTTAAATGTGGGTATCAAATTTACGGCAATAATCCACATTAGCATAACTCAAATGAATGTTCTTTAGACTTTAATTGATGCAGAGTTGTAGAGATTGAACAAGGTGAAAAAAGGATTCAAGCTAGTTAATCTTAATTTACAGATGAAACGTACTAGAGATGTCCCAAATAGAAAGAAAAAAACACAGGGAAAGCCTACAAAGATGTCATAGGGATGGTCTTTGCGTCAACAAAGCTCCAAGTTATAACAAACTGTTAGGAAGAGTCATCACTCATGTTGGGGAGACCACCTTGTTGGTTAAAAGGTTAAAGAAGCCAATATTGAACTAGTTGCCAAAAGGGAGTGCTCCACCTGTTCAAGAGTTGAGATGTTAGAACTCAGAATCCTCCAATGTATCTTAGAACTCTTAAATTAGTCATTAGACCAGAAATAGTATAAGCAATTTGTCAAAAATTCAGCACAAAGTGGATATTAAATGGGAGTTAATCTAGCAGGAAACCTATATGAAGTGATGTGGGAGCTAAACTACAGGCTCAGCAACAAATACAACAGGGAAATTATATGAATCCTAACCTCAATTTGCTGCCTTAGTTTAGCCTATTATGTAAGGCTAAAACTGAATAAGAGTTTATTTCTTCTTCCTCCCACCACCGGTGTTTCTTTTCTTGGCAGTCTCCTTTGTAGCTTTGGCTGGAGCATCCTATCATGTGAACACAATAAACGGAAGAAATTAGAAACTTGATATGCTAAACAACCAAACAAGGAGAATGTTGGAATTTAGACATAAATTGGAGTTATAAGTATCAAATTACACCCAAAACTCCATATCAACAACTAGCACAGAAAAAGATTTTAACAAAAAAAAAAAAAGATAAAAAAGTTGAACTAGCTTGTTATTTACAGTGTCCCTAATATTATGGTATGCATACATAATCAAACGTATTATACCCCTATACAATTTCAAATAGATTTGGCCCTTGCACAGAAAATGAGACTGAAACACAACAACTCAAAATTAGTGCCATTTTGCCCAAGGCTGTAGGCTAATTACACAAACCTGTTATCCCTATGGCCCAGAAACAAGATCCACTTAACTATTATCTTCATCAGACTAGCCCTTCCGTTGATTAAACATTAATAGGGTAGGATGGTATAAGAAATTCGGAAGTACAGTAGATGATCACACTAAGATGCATAAGCACATACCTTTCGCTTAAGAGGAACCGAGTCGCTAGCCACTGGCTTGAAAAATGACTCCAATCTGTGCATTCAGTCAGTTAAAGTTGGCACCGAAGAGGATCTTTCACACATTCAACTTCATTATTAGGATCACTTACCTCCCCTGAGATGACTTGTTCTTTGCTGCTTTGATTTTTTCTACAGCCTATAGAAACATGGATTTGCATGTCAGAAATCAAACATTTTTCTTTTATAACTAGTAGTGGTATAAAACAATACAAAGATTAGATGAAGACATACCTTTGTGACTCGATCACTGTTGAACCCATTTTCAGTCACCAGAAAGGCTACAAGTCCCTAAAGAATGAAAGGAAAAATTATCACCTAAACCACCAAAACAATTATATTAAAAAAAAAAAAAAAAGAGATAAAACAATTCACCTCCTCATCTGGTGGACTCCACTTCAGTTCAGGTTGCTGATCATTGGCTGTGACCAATGGTTCTTTAAAAAGACGTCGAGCTTCCTCGTATGGCCAAGACTCGGGTATTTGGTACCTGAAAGAGTATAAATCGGAAATAATTAACACTGATTTTTTATCGCACCAGAAATAGCAAACATGAAACAAGATGTAATCAAAATACTCTGACGATATATATTTTGTGTTCGGGAAACATAATGGTAACACCCACTAATGAGTAATGACTTCATAATAAATACTTCCTGGGTTGCATAGATACTGGTACGAGTACCTGTACCGATGCGTGTCTAAGAATCCGATACGGCGTTTACAAAAATGGCCAATGCGGATACCGGCCGTTACCGCGTAATATAATTTTGTAAGTGCATTTTTGTAGGAATCAATAATGTATATTAGAGAACAGAAATTCAATGCTAATCCCAAAGATATATAATTTCACTCATCATACATTGTGCCATCAAGATTCATATGAACAATTGCACATACACTAAACATTCAATGTATTTGAATGCACAGATTCTACACATTCAGCTACAGGTGCTCCAATTTATTTCACAACAAGAGGATGAAGATGGTCGTGAATTAACATTTGAGAAGGCTTTTGGGCGATATCGGTAAGTATCTGATACGGGTACGGACTTGCCTTGCAAGTATTGGCGCAGCCCATCCAGACCACAAATACAAGCACAGATGTTTCATGAGAGAGATTCAAAATTGAACATGAAACCAACCTTTCTTTGTTTATGTTTTCAATTATACCCTCTATAGAACCGTGTTGGCGTATAAGTTTCAATGCAGTTTGTCCTCCAATTCCTGCAGAGGGAGAGTAAGAGTTAGGACACTTGAAGAAACTATCCTATCAAGAAGTATTTGTGGTGAGTGAGAAAAAAAATTCAGAACACTACGCAGAAAACAACTAACCTCGAATACTTTCACAATAATCGCAACCAGAAAGAATGCATAAATCAATAAATTGATCCATTGTGAGGTTTAACTCCTCCAAGATCTGAAATTAAAGAAATTTTTTGAGAAGGCCAAATGTAAAGAATCTAGCATTGAAGAGCTCTCTTCATTTGTTTGTACCTTTAAAACATCAAATTCCATAACTGGTATCTTTCTTGAGGCTGGATCCATTAAGTGGCGAAGAAATTTGGGTGCTCCAAAAGTAAGTGAATCCATGTCTTCAGAAGCCACAGCATAAACCTAGAAAATGTTGAGATTATTTATTAAAAATGTACTGAGGAATTCATTAAAAATATGATCAAAGATTAAACAGAACAACTAAGAAGTCCACAAAAAGCATACTTTTTGATTTTTGCAAAGTGCAGCACATTCTGCCTCTGCTTCTGAAGGAGCCTACAAACCATAAAAGAAATGAATGACAAAAGGAGTTGAGGAAAGTGGCAATAGCTAGTAACAACCATCCCAATATATCCCAAAGAAGAAGTTTCGAGATATAAAATCTTTACCTCAACCACAGGAACTCCCATGAGCCTTAAAAGTTTTTTGCAATCATCATTGTGTTGTTTTGTTACCTAGGGAAAACAAACACATGTTCATATGATCCACAAAGTTGAGATACTGAAGTTTCATATGATCCTAACAATAGTTAGACCTTAAATGCAATTGGAATAATATATGCTGTTGAATCATTTCTATATAACTGAAAAGATAAAACAATTTGAAGGGTAGAAGAAGAAAGAAAAGCCACCTTGACAGTACGTTTACTGAACTTTTCAATATCATCTTTGTCTCCAGTCTACATCAATAATAAACCCAATCAAGAACCAATAGCCTGAAACTTAACAAAAAAAAGTAGCAAAATAAAATTCTGCAACGCGATTCAAACAAATAATTTTACTTCTATTGCTGCGGCCAAATCCTCAGTGGCATCTTCCCTTTTCGAATACCTGCACACAGCAAAGACCAAAAAACAATATATAAAAAAATGTACATCGACGAAGTCTATGTAGAAACAAATCATTGCAGTAGAGTCGGAGAACACACCGTTTAGCCAACTCTTGTTTCTTCAAATCTGGTGGTTTCCCATCAAATACATAACTAGTAGACACAAAACATGTAAGGATAAACAAATATCTTGACTGGTGGTTTCCCATCAGTCAAGACAACAAATATCTTTAATTATATTAAGTTAAGATGTTGAATGGATAAATAAATGAAGCTTACACTGGTTTCAACCCAGCCTCCAACAGCCTAATAGTACGATTAAACAGTCCTTGCAGGTGACTACAAAAAAACACAATTACACACATCTATTAACAATAAGAGACCAAATGATACAAATATGGAAAGTAACAATAGAAAGTTGAGAGGAAGAAAGAAGACTAACCTGGTTACTTCGCCAGATTCGTTCGTAAGCATTTCGGTCCCAGTCCTTCCAACCACAATCTGTTTTGATTCAACGACACAAAGATTCATGTTAATTCTACTGTTCTTTACAGTAAACCTAATCTAAAAAAAGACAAATTTGTGAATAAGCGAGTAATGGGGGTACAAACAAGGAACTGATAGATGCTCATGCTGGCATCAATGGCGATTTTGCGACCAAAATAACTCTCAAATTTCTGTTCTTTCATGCATTTTGGTGCATTGTCAGCTAGTAACTTCGTTAAACCCTACAAAAACAAAAAACCCCAAAATGTAAACCCTACATACAAGTACCAAATCAAGATGGTATCTTTATAACAAGAGAAACACATACCTTAATACCCATTACTCAGTTCTGATAAATCCAACAATATCTCAGATATTTAGTAAACCCTAGAAAATCAACGCACCAATTTCTTTCCCTTCGCCTCTTTCCCGCCTTTTAATCTGTTCGATACTGAACAAAAAAACAGTTCCTTTAAACCTAGTCTTATAAAGGTGCGTTTTTAGACGAAGGCACTCAATGTTGTGTCCAACTTTGCCAGCTGCTTGCTCCCAAGCGTGGACAGGAAAGTTGCCGTCCATAGGCCCTAGATTCTTCGATCCTGCTAGGTGAACAGCAGGTTGACAGCTGAATAACAGCTGATCTTATGTGGCCTCCGATGTGGCGGACTGAAGTGATTAGTCCTCGTAACCACGTCATCAAAAAAAGTAAAAAAATCAAATTTACTTATTTGATTCTGAACCAAATTTCCATCTTTTGATGCATGAAGAGAAAATTTCCTTTTACTCTTCCATCGAATCGGTGCTTGTATATGGTTTTAACCTTCCAACCATTATTTTCTTCCCTAATTCCGAGTTTTATGCCTTCACATATAATCAACATAGATCTATCAGAATTTCAGAAGACATCACATATTTCTCATGTATAGAGGTAATAAGAAAATTGAGATTTTCATGAAATTCAATCTCAATCGTTATTAAAGATATTTCTTCTTCAAAGATTTACAATCATCTTATATTAACCTTCTTATTTCTTAAATCAACCAACCAACCATAAGTTCTTCCAAGTAAAAAATAAACACCCTAATTTATGCAAACGAATTCCAGCACCACAAATCAATTCAGTGTGAGCCTAGTCTAATTGAATTTTATCGATCGCAGTTGAAAGAATTTTGAATAGATTAAGGGTTAGTAAAACTCTGCCCTTATTTTCCATGTGAAACTTGATATGTTCGAGGTAAAAAAACATCACCGCAGAAGAAAGAAAAAAAAGATGGTAGAAATCAATTTAATTCATAGTTGTTAACGAGCTTGAAATTTTTGTGGATGTGAAATGTGAAGTAGTGGAAAGATACATATCTGAGAAACAAAATTATCAGAGAAGATGAGTAAAGATGGTTAACAATTTTTTCTTATTTTCTTTCTAATGACATGGCAAGAAGAAAACAATCTCTTTCCACCAAATCACCTGCCACGTTGAAATCAGCTGTTATTTAGCTGTTAGATGGCTGGCCAAATAGCGATTTCGTAGATTCTTGCAGTGGGTAAACGGTTAGATGGATGTCACGATTTGAAAGGCCATGCTGATATTCTGTTAGGGCAGTTATAGATTATTTGTCAAAAACATGAGGAAAAGCAAACATGTTTTTCCTCAATGATAAAACGTGAAAAAAGGTTTATCATAGGCATCCATCCTAGACTGCTAAAACTTCTCTTTAGTAACATTTTCATCTTTCGAGTATTCGCCATCTTGCAATACGTTAACTGAATCAGCCATTAGATTCAATTCTTAAAGGTTGGATCGCACCAAACACAGACTGTTAAATCTGTATTTGCCGGCTCTGATACCAATTGAAAAGACGAGGGTACCCTAATACACCACAATCTTTTTGTTTCAACATATAAGTCTGATACCAAGTGTGATCGTCTATGGACAAAGTCGAGACAATACAACAACTTGATATTCACTTGACAATAGTTACGGTACAAGACCAATTGACTATAGGATCGGAGTCAAGTGATTAGGATTAACGTACAAGTGTATTTACTTTTAATTATAATAAACAATTATAATTGCGAAAAATAAAACCTGGCTTAACTGGGGTATACCCAGATTAATTGGGGTATACCTAATGAGACAAAACCTAGGTCATTTTGAAATAAAACAAGCCACCCCTTAACCATGTATATTCTAAATGGCTAATATACCCTTATTTAATTAACACTAAAAAATATGATTAGGCTAATTAATTGAGTTTAGATTAAAACTTTGAAATTATGAATTCAGTAGATTAAACCTTTTGTCTTATGAGTTCGATTTCGATTAACACTTTCAGTTCTGAAAATGTGAAACATCGGCAAGGTTGACGATTGAATAAGGTGCCGACTAACTTCGGCCGGCAAGGTCTAATGATGAACAAAACGCCGACTATCTTGAGCCCGCAAGGTCTATGAATGAAGAAGATGCCGACTATCTTGGGTCGGCTATCTTATAGTCGGCATATAAATATTTCCTACAATGACGGCTATCATATAGTCGGCATATAAATATTTCTTACCCTGCCGGCTGAATAATAGTCGGCATGCAACTAATTTCTAACATTGCTGGCTACCGAATAGTCGTCAATGTAACCTTGCCGACCTTTAGTTATACCCAACAGAAAACAGAATATGGGAAGATGTAATTCACTTTATTCATCCAATTTTTGTTACTACATTTACTGAAACATAAAATCTAACTCCTTGTCGTTGGAATAACGAATGCACTTAGCATGTGCATCAAGCCTTTGAACCCCTAGGCGACCCTAGTGGACGAGTTATAGTCTCGTGAGGGTTTACATAGAGATCTACCCACAAAACCTACACTAAAACCATAAATCTTCGTCGGAGGAATCCCAGTCTGATCCAGCCTCCATGAAGTCCGGGGCATACTCCGGGATTTTGGATATCATGAATTGATAGCTTGCATCGAAAGTGAATGCTTCCCCCTTTTCCTCCAAGTAGCGCGCTTTGACGACTTCATGCTACAAAAACAAAACACAAACTTACTTTGTTAGTGGTGTTTAGTAGGAAGATCAAACAACATGGATCACGTAAAATAAACCACAAAAATATTTACAAATTGTTCAATGGAGTAGCTAAAGTGGGTAGCGTTCAAAATCCGTTTTTGGATAGCTAAAAAAGCAAGTATCGCATTTTTGATGACTAGGTGCCTATCATGCACTTGTTGAACACTTCTTCCATTAGGATTCCCAAACTCTTGCCTATATTTGTTGTATACCCTTGCCCAAAAGGTTACGGCATCCACCCTTACGGAGGACTGATTTCTAACCCGAGTTTCCGCATACCATGCTTTGGTAATGGATAGATCTTCACTTGAATCAAATGATGCCATTGTTGTATGTGGAGGTATTGGGTGAGTTAGATAGAGTATATGATGATATGAGGTTTGGAGAGTATATGTAAATAGGTGTGTGTTGTTTTGTAGAGAGAACTAGTGTATTTATAGGATGGTGCCCAAGTTTGGCATATATGGTAGTCAATCAATGCAGTTGTACTTGTAAAAATTTGAATTTTGAACTCGCCGTCTAGGTTACTGTTTCCCCAATATGCCGACTAACACACCATCGGCAGGGACGTAATTTTCTTTCCCTGCCGACCTTATGATTTTAGGCATCAGGAGAAGTTCATTTTCTGTTACATATAGTCGGCACGATATTTGGTCATTAGAGTGCCGACTATTATACAGTCGCCAAGGTCTTAATTTTATAACCATGCCGACCTTATGATTTTAGGCATAAGGAGAAGGTCATTTTCTGCTACACATAGTCGACAGGGTCGATAATGTAATACATTGCCGACTAATGTACCGTCGGCAAGGTATTAATTTTCTTACCTTGCCGACCCTGGTAACTACACCATTTCTGCTGTCAGGGCCGGCAGTCTGGCAGTTCACAACCTTACCGGCCCTGGTTTAGTCGTCACTGTAACTTAACAAAACATTCACTCAAGACCCTGTCGGCTGAATTATTGAAACTTAATATAACTAAACAAACCATTCATTCAACAACTAGAAATCAAACATTTGTCCAAAATAAGAAAACATGTCCCATAAACCATAAAAAAAAACATTTTTCCAACCATTAACCTTAACATTTGTTTACCACAACATAAAGAAATAAACTAGAAATGCATTCATTCACGACCACAGCCCCGTTTAACATTTTCACGACCACTACCACCACCAAGGGTATGAGCCCTCTTTTTTTCAGCATTCCTCTTGGCTTGTGCTTCCCTCTTGGCTTGTTCTTCCCTCTTTAGTTCAGCATTAGCTTGCTGGAACATTTCGGTGGTATCCTCATTGTCAACATTGCTAGCATAGTCAGTGTGCTTAGTTTGCTCTTCAATCGACAAAGGCTCTCCTCTTTCTCTCGCGCACCGCATCATCTTCACAAGGGTCTTCAAATGCTCCTTCTATTTTCAATTAAACAACAAACAATTAATAGACTGATTCGATAATGTGATCTTAAAATAATAAGAGCAAGTCTAAAATATTTACAAAGTTCTTAAGACTTGTTGTTGGGTCTTTCGGTGGCATCTTCCTCCTATGAGCCGGTTGCTCAACAGTCTCTTCCCTAATCATAGTAGGACGAGCAAAACCCAAGTACCACGACATGTAATCTTCATGAGCTTCATGACCTTCGGTCACCTCGTCCAAAAGACTCGTATCGATTTTACGGTCACTTCTATTGTCCCAATGTTCAATCACTGGTGGTGGATCGTAATGGACGTCAATACTTTTTTGGGACGTGCTGCAATCCTCCCTTACCACTTTAGAATGGATCATCACTGAGATGAGGTACTTCTTGGATGTAACCCACTTGTCTCAAAACCCGTTGTGGATCGTACATTGAAAATCCTTGGGGGTAAAACAAGGGACCGTAGTATAATGCAACATCATCATTCCTTTTGGTTATACCTTCATTTCTATCATTTCGAAAAGGATCAAATATTACCTCATCCGCAGTCATTTTGTCTAAGGCGACTCGCATGTTAATAAGCTGTTGTGGCATATCCTTATCCCGAGCACCAGTAAAACTGTATTTATGTCCTCTTGGCTTATTAATCGCAAGCTTAGTATTCACCTTGATATGGGGGTTGGCTTTCACCAAAGTAGGGAAGTGGTCATATACCCAAACCTATGCATACACAAAGTTTAGTAAGAATCTTATAAGCATTTTGTAAATATAAATGATTTAGACAATTGAATTACCTGGAAGAGACATATATTTCCGTTAACTTGTTTAGTCAGTGCCTCTGAACCCTTTGTCAACTCATTGTTCAAGAAGGCAACCACGGCAGTACCCCAAAAATACATATGTATCTCATGTAAGGGATCCAATAGTTGAAGATACTTGGCGTCGACCAAGCTTCCAAAACTGTCGGGGAAGATACAGTTGCCCAAGATGTATAGCAAATAAGCTGACGCAATAGCATTGATTTGCACCATGGACACACTTCCTTCCTTATCAAATATTTTCTAGGTCTCAGAGTATGTGTCCCTCAACATCTTCAGATTGAACTTCTTGTTTAAATAACCATCCTTCACCACAAACAAAGGTTCTGATTGCTTCTCATCCAAACCGAACAAGATCTTGGTCAATTTGAAAATCTTCTCCCAAGAAATGCCTTCTTCGTAGACATCACTGAGTGCTTTTCCCTCAACCTCGACGCCTAGAATTTGATGAGCATCATCGGGAGTTACCGCCATCTCACCGAATGGGAATAACGTTGTATCAGTCTCTCCGTAGAACCTCTCACAAAATGCAGATACGGTAACTCTGTCATACTCAACAACCGAACTCTCCACCGTAGGCCACAACACGGATCTCTTGACAATCGCTTGCACCTCGGCACATTCCCAATCAAGTGGCCATTTCTTCATCATAGTGCTTGAAGCTTGGTGCCTCAAAAGACGGATGGCACGCTTGTGATCCTAGGTACCAAAAACATAAAATTAAAACAAATACAAACACTTGAAGTAAATTTAAGATAGATACACTTAAATAAAAACAAAGTTTTATTGAGATTACTTACGATAGCACCATGGATTTCACGTGTCCATGTGTCTTTGTATCCAAAAAGAACATGTCCACCACCTTCTGGGGTCCCTAGTGGATCCTGAACTGGTTTCAGTGTGACCTTCAACTGACTGAGAAGCATGTGGGAATCAGCTGGTTTAGTGATAACACTCTTCTTCTTTCCCGTTGCAGTTGTGGTTGCAGCTTGAGTTTGTTGATCATTACCTATTTGTTCTCCACCTTCTTCTTCTTGTTTCTCTTCTTTATCCTCTTCCTCTTCAACAATTTCATCTTGTTTATCATTATCTTTATCTCCATCATTGTTATCACCATCACCATTACCTCCTTTAACAGGTGGCATATCTTGATCATCATCATCATGCTCATCATCTCCTCTAGCAGCCAGAGTTATTTCAACACCATCATGATCATTACCACTTCTACCAGATGGATTTGATTGGTCTTCATCTGAATCACTGGGTTCCGGTGGTGGTTGAGAATCATTCCGTTCACGGATCTTGAGCATTTCCGACTCAACTAATGCCCCTCGATGTGTTGCAGTCAAGAGTTTGTCACCAACACGAGGAGGTTTTCAAGGAGGAGTAACAGTTTTCTTCTTTCCCTTTTGCGACCTAAACAAGAACAATTTAAAAAAAAAATCAACAATCGGCAGGGTCGACAACTAAAATCCTTGCCAGCTAAACAATACTGGCAGGGCCGATAACTGTAATCCTTGCCGACTAAACAATAGTCGGCAGGTTCTTATTCAACTAACGTGCCGACTTATAACAATTCTGAACACAAAAGATACAAGAATTTTCTGCTACATATAGTCGGCAGGGTCTATAACCCATACAACGCCGGCTATAATGCAGCCAGCAGGGTGATATTCAAATACCCTGCCGACCTTATGACTTTAGGCATCAGGAGACACCAACCATTTTCAAAATAGACCGCCGGCAGGGTAAAAAACTATAACCCGAACGACTGTAAAAAAAATATATCGTCGACAAGGTATTCAACTTAATACCTTGCCGACCTTGTAAAAGACAGTTACAGATATAAAACAGTTGGCATGATATTCAACCTAAGAATTTGCCGACTAACACTAAATATGAAAAGCCGACAGGGTCGTGAATCAGAGACCCCGCCGGCTGAATAACTGCAGATTCACAAATTCGATTTTTCTGTCCTATTTTGACATGCAAACATAAAATTGAAGTATTGGAGTTAGTTTAAGTAGGCCCTAACTTTCTCAATTGCGTCATTTCTTCGGTTTCAGCGGCGTTGATTTCTTCTTCTTCAACGGTTTTTTTACTCCGTTTTTGTTGAACTAAATTTGCAATTCCAGGGTTATATTGATTAGGTTTTCTATTTGTTTGTTTCATACGACTATCCTTTGGCGGCTCCATGTTTGAAGATTAATCGGAATTTTCGAATCGACGATTACGACGAATTAATCGACGAGTTTTCGATGGTGGGGATGGAGAAGCCGGTAAGGTAGAGGGGGGGAAGAAGAAGAAGAGGAGAAGATGCAATGAAAAAATGATAACTGATTAGGGTAATAAGAATTATAATGGGAAAGGGTAGTTTTGTTACTCCACCCATTAGGACACCCCCTTAGCCCTTAAAAAGAGTCTAGTTAAATTTGGGTATACCCCAATTAATCTGAGTATACCCCAATCTCGCCAGGAATAAAAGTAAATAACACAGACAATATTTTATTAACGAGGAAACCGCAAATGAAGAAAAACCCCGGGACCTAGTCCAGTTTGAATACTCTCAGAATTAATCCGCTATACGAAGTACAATGCCACCTTCGTGTAGTTGAGACCAAGTAAACAACCCCTAGTTACTTAGTTCCTTCAGTATCCTTGCGTCTACGACCTACCGGTCACGCACGTGAATCCCAAGATAGAAAATCAATCTTGAGTTTCTTTACCGATGTAAAGTCTTAAGCACTCAACTCCTTTTGATCGTCTTCCAAACGGTAAAGGAACAAAACTGTTTCGTATCTACTCCAATAAACTTTTAGAAAAAGAGTCGTTGAGTTATGAAAAAGGCTCTTCCATTTAAACAAGTAAACGCCTTTGTTGGGTAAGATCAATCCAAACCAATAACTTGGATTCGGATTCACAGCTAACATATTCAGATATTGAAGAATACCACAAAATGATAGTTGTCGATCTAAACGACTTTATGATCAGAAAAATCTAAACTAAGTTGGATCCCATCCGATCAAGATGTGTACACAAATCACGAGATACGAAAACCAATAAGAAAAATCTTCTTGTCTTCA
The DNA here is from genome assembly GCA_023531105.1 of Papaver atlanticum. Taxonomy (NCBI): domain Eukaryota; kingdom Viridiplantae; phylum Streptophyta; class Magnoliopsida; order Ranunculales; family Papaveraceae; genus Papaver; species Papaver atlanticum. The sequence continues at coordinate 1,802,535 of JAJJMB010002379.1, read as the reverse complement.
AATCTTCAATTGCCTTCTTTGTACCTGTACAACACAAACTTGAATCCATTTATGATCGATCACACACAGAACGAAGTCTGTTAACAATGGATGATCACAAGTTGTCTTTAAACATAAAAACAGTTCTAAATATCCCATCAATACTTTGATTTAGTTTGAGTGACCCTTATGTCAGAAGATAAGGCTCTCAAGAATAATCAAACTAGGTGCAATCAAAGTTTCAACAACCGTCAGTCAATCAAATCAATAATCGAGAACTAAAATAACAATGCAATTATCTAGTTTCCCACCAATAGTACTCATAGAGATTCTTGATCCCACAGAAGTATTTAAACGAGCGGCCGTAAGAGATTTCGCCTAATTAGGGTACTTTCCTCTCCGGATAGACGGCTCCATCAGAAACAACACAAGTGAAGTTTGCCTGGCTCTTCGGATAGTTTGATCAAAAATGCAAACTCAACTATTTCCAAAACCAAAAATATTCTCAAGGACTCCCAATATAGGTAAGGATTGGGTCTCAAGGTTCTATTAAGACTCCCAATATAGGTAATGATCGATTCTACCATGATACCCAACAATAGCTAGGATCGGTTCTACCAAGACTCCCAATATAGGTAAGGATCGGTTCTACCATGACTCCCAACAATAACTAGGATAGGTTCTAACACATATCCCAGACTAAGTAAAGATCGGTTCTACCATAGGTCTCAACATAAGTCAAGATAATGGTTCACAGTCAAGATTGGTTAAAAGGTAAAATTAAAGAGACAATGGATGATCTTGAATACATGAAACAACAAGTTGAGAAACTTGAAAAACAAGAGATGGTTACTGATAAGTCTCTCGAGACATGCTTCAAGAGTTTGAACATTGAAGAAACCAACAATCAGAGCATCTCTAAGGATTAAGTTAGTTTCTGTATTACTTAATCTTATATGAATAAACTAATCAAATTTGTTGATTTATTTCGATATTTGTGTAAAGTCTATTCAAAACTATCAATAATATGAATGATTATGCTTTTATTTAAATCCTTTGTATCATTCTTTTTGATGGTTGTTCCGATTGCATAAGCCCGTGTGAATGAATATCTTTATGCTTTGTTTTCGGATTTTGAGATGCTATTTCGATTTTCAATAACCCTAATTTCCAGTTTTATCTTATAGTGATTTCTTATGATTTGTGTGACTTTTTGATTTAGCGCGATTAAGTTCTAGCTTTTCTGGGTAGGCTTAATCAAAGGATCATGAACAAATACTGATAAACTCATATGTGAAAGTCATATTGATGCTATTATCAATTTATGTTTACATAATTTGCGTACTTAGCATAACATATGAGTTTCGGGTTAGGCTCTTACTATTGACACGTAATAGCTAAAACTGGTTTCAACCTTTCTCTAGTAAATGTTGTTTTTGTTGTTGTTCTTTTGTTTTGCAGGGGAATAACAACTTAACAAGGGGAGAGTTCTTACTAAACTGGTGCTTAATGATATATCTTTGTGGGGAGAGTGGTTGTGGAAACCAAGGGAAGAATTATGCTTATAATCTTTCCTGATATGAAAACAAAGTTAATTCTGATCTTAGTTTGTCATGTTGAAATGTAAGGTACGGTTTTGTGTTAGTTAATCATTTTTCCTGTTAAGAAAAGCTTGATTTTATTTTGCTTTTGCTTAATGAAATTCGGTACAATTTATATTTCCATTATGATTATATGGATTGATTATTATGTTTCAATTGTTCCGTTTAAAAAACAACTATGTCAATTATATTTTTGACTTATTGGACTGGTATCTTATTTATTGATTGGTATCAATTGTTTTTGCTTAACGAAATATGGATCATTTGTTTTAGTCTCTTTGATTCCTGATAAGAGCAACTAAATTAATTCTGATCTTAGTTCAGGCTTGTCAAATATTAGGATTCGATTATTCAAGTCTAGTCGATTCCTTGGTAAGAAAAACTAGTTAACTAACCTAGTTTTTGTTTTATGTAAAAGAAGGTCTAAGTTATTCCATGAGTAATTAGAACCTGAAAAAAGAAATTGAGTTAATTCTGATCTCTTTTGAATCTTATCGAATAAAGTGATTATACATACATAATCGGTTCGGTTGTAACTAATTGTTTCCTTGATGACATATTAAAGCAAAGACTACTTAGGTAGTTTCAGTTTTAGTATTGGTTATCTAAAATGGTATGTGAAACTTTCATGCTTAACTCTTATAAGTTGTACAAGTCTTATGGATTTGTAAGATCCTTTCATGTTGCTCTTATGTTTATTCGTTTCTTTGTCATTTTTGTGACAAAAAGGAGGAGAAATATAAGGAGTAAACAAGTGATTTATGATCACTAGGAAAGGATATATCTGCTTAAATCGTTATATCTAACAAAAGAGTAAAACATAGACTAAGGGGGAGAAACACATCATCTTGTTGTGTAGTATTTCTTACTACAACAGGGGAATAACAAAGATGTTCAAATTGAATATGTACCACACTTTCCTTCAGGGGGAGTAAAGCATTTGTTATTCAAATGTCAACATCGGCATTTATTTTTTGAATATGTGCAGGATATTGTGTTGTTGAACTTGAAATCAAACGCATGAAGAATGAGTTATTTTGTAATTCGTTTATCTTCATATGAATTAGAGTTTTGTCACTAAAACTGATAAAGGGGGAGATTGTTAGAATATTGCTCGGTTGAACCCACCAAGCGTTGGTATGTCAAGTTTAGTTGTCATATTTTGGTATCAAAACTCAATTAGAGTCACTTGATTAAATGTACTAGAGATCAATTTCGTTTAGGTTAGACTAGAAAATCTAGGAATGTTGAGACATACAATTATTACTCTGAATCCATGAAGAGGTGAAGACGTATAGACTACAACGAAGACATCATCCTTCCACTTGAGGTATTGTGATACTGACTTGACTTGTTTCCATTCCTATCGTTGCTTTAAAGTCGTTTAAGATTGAAAAAATAACATGTGAGGTTATATTTAATGCTCTAGTATTAAAATTGATCATTTTAGTATGATCAAAGTGTCAAGGATGAATATTTGATTACAAAGTATAACGTTTATCCTTTGAACATCGTAAATGTGACATCGACATAGTATATATAACTCGTTACTTGATTGTGTATTGGATATAGGCGTGATTTCATCATAGGAAACTATGTTTGATTATATATGTTTAAAGGAAGTACATATACGAAACTTGTTTCGTAATCGAAAGGAAATCAATAGTCGTTTGTTAGTCCATTTTTCATTGAAGATCTATTGGATGACCAATTCGAACCTAGGTAATAACTTTGGTAGAACCGATTTGACTTATGTTAAGAGCTATGGTAGAACCGATCTTTACCTAGTCTGGGATATGCGGTAGAATCAATCCTATCTATTATTGGGAGTCATGGTAGAACCGATCCTAGCTATTGTTGGGAGTCATGGTAGAACCGATCCTTACCTATATTGGAAGTCTTGGTAGAACCGATCCTAGCTATTGTTGGGAGTCATGGTATAAACGATCCCTACCTATATTTGGAAACTTTATAAAATCGACCTTAACCTATGTTAGGAATCATGGTAGAACCGGTCCCAAGAGCAAAACCTATCCTTCATACTCACATATTACTTTACGGTTTTGTGTGAATTTGGAATTAGGGTTTGCTAATTAGGAAAGTTCCAGATATTGACATAATTTGGACATGGGTATAATTCTTATCTTTTATTTTCCAAAGATATTCCTTGGTAATCAAGGTGATCCCAATCTGAAATATTGAGAATCTTTTAATTAAGAGTTTTCGATTATATGCTTTTGATTTTCCAGCAAATCAAAACATATCTCTTGGAAATTTATATTAGTTAAGTGCTAAACTAATATTATATATTTTCTAATGAGAGATTTCAGAATTACAAGTTTGATATTAGTTGGAAATAGGAAAACCGAAATTAGGTACTTATTGCATATCTTGAGAATATTTTCGGTTTTGGAATTTCCTTGTTGTCCAAACAACCTTGGTGTATAAATAGTTGAGTTTGCATTTCGAGCAAACTATCCTAAGAGCCAGGCAAATTTCACTTGTGTTGTTTCTGATGGAGCCGTCTATCCGGAGAGGAAAGTACCCTAATTGGCTTTTTGTCCTGAAAAACCTTCTCACATCTGGCCTTCCACATCTTCCAGCAGATAGTAGCACAAATGTCTGCCCAAGGACCCATGCTAGTTATTTGGTTCGGCAAAGAGAACCAGGAAGTGAAACAGTCAACAACAGAGGAAAAATTTCTAGTAGAGTTTTCTAGATTTATAGCACAAAGGGACCAACAACTTTCGCAAGTTGACAGTGCAAGAAGAGACGCTCTGCATGAAGAGACGCTCTTCAGTTTCTAAGAACTGATCACACATGACACAGTTGGGGTTAACATTCCTCACATATATAGATATTTTAGAATTGAAAGGGAGAATGCCAGTCTTAAGTTTCCATAAGAAAAACTGAATCTTTGGTAAAACTTTTATTTTCTAGATTTTACTAGCTAGAGGGTCATCATCCTGATCCTATTTTTTATCAAGGAGATCATATAGGGATTTACTAGAGAAGTTTCCCTGGGCATTATCATCCCATCTTAGAGTATCATCCTTAGTCACATCCGGAGTGATGGTTAGAATAATCCTAACAATATCCCAGCTGAAAAGGTTGTTCAGCAGGGTAATGTTCCAGCAAGAAGGGGATAGAAGATCAGAGACAAGAGTGGGAATAGCTGCCAGAGAGGAGTTAACAGGTGGGTTGAGGACAATTTCCATGTTTGGGATACATTTGTCTTTCCATATGTTAAATTGTAACCATTACCAACCTCCCAAGTGCTAAAATCCTTTATAATCATAAGGACTTTGTGAACTCCTTTCCAAGCCCAAGAGGCGGAAGAGTTGCAAGAGGCGTGAAAGGGATTGGTTTTTGGGAAATACCTAGCTTTCATGGTTTTAGAGTAGATAGAATCGGGCTGGTGGAAGAGCCTCCAGCCATTTTTAGCTATAAGGGATAGGTTCATTTTTTGAAGATCTTTGAGCCCATTTTCCCCCTTTTCCTTACTTTTGCATAGGCCTTTCCATTTCCTCAGGTAAATACCTTTTTTTGGGCCAAATTTCCCCCACCAGAAATCCCTAATCTTACCAGTAGCTCTTTTGGTAATAGTTTTGGGAAGAATAAAGGAAGAAATAGTATAGATGGGGACAGACTCAAGCACAGATTTGGCCATGAGGCCCCTTCCCGCAGGAGTAAGGGAAATGGACTTCCATCCCTGAAGTCTGTTTTCCATATTGTCAGACAGATTGTTAAAACAAGCTATTTTGGATTTGTTTGTGAACAAAGGACCACCTAGGTACTTGTCATCAAGCTTAATCTTCTGAACATGCAGAGTGTTTATGATTTTCTCACAAAGAGAGTCATTAATTTTAGGGGAAAAGAAGATCCCCGATTTGTTAAAGTTTATCATTTTCCCTGAAGTTCTACCATACGTTTCTAACAAACTCAGGAGATTATTGCTTTGAGCAATAGAGGCTTTAGAGAAGATCAAACAGTCGCATGCGAAAAGCAAGTGACTGATAGAAGGACAACCCGGATTTATCTTGAAACGTGATAAGCCCAAGTTGCTCGGCATGCGAAATAGTCCTAGAGAAGGACTCCATACAAAGAATGAATAAGTAGGGGGAAAGAGGGTCCCCTTGCCTAAAACCCTAGAGGGTTTGAAAAAAAGCTGGGACAGCCATTTAGAAGAATGGCAGAGGAGCTAGTACCGATGCATTAGAGAATCAAGTTGCACCAAGTATCGCTAAAACCCATTTTTTTTAAAACAACAATGAGAAAGCTCCATTTGACTCGGTCGAAAGCTTTGAACATATCTATATACAGACCCATAAAATGGTCCATGCTCTTCTTTTTTCTCATAGCATGGATGATTTCGTGAGCAACAAGAATGTTATCAGAAATGAGTCTTTGTTTGACAAAAGCAGATTGATAGCGAGAGATCAGTCTGTCAAGAAGAGATTTCATCCTATTTGCTATAACTTTTGAGATGATCTTGTAGGAGATGTTGCAGAGATTAATGGGACGGTAATCACTAGGCGTGGAGGGGTGCAGAACCTTAGGAATGAGAGAAATGAAAGTTTGGTTGAGTTGAGTTAACATATGACCACCAGAGAAGAAAGCCTGGACAGTTTTGACTACATCAGGACCAACTAGAGTCCAATTTTTTTGGTAGAAGCAGGCCGGGAAGCCCGTCGGGCCCAGGGCTAGAGTTAGGAGGCATGCCAAAGGGGACATTTCTGACTTCAGATTCACTTGGAGGGGAGATGAGAATATTGTTCTCAGATGGGATTATGAGAGTGGGGACTAAATCAATGATATCATGGTTAAGGGTAGGACAGGAAGACGTGAGCAGAGATTCAAAGTGATTGTTGAGGCAGTTGGCTACGTTAGCTCTACCCTCTACTACTCGTCGTTGGGAATGTGGATAGTGCTTGTTCTGAGAGCGCCAAAAACTTGGATCAGAGCACTTCTGAGTGGTGTTAACTTACCTAACAAGTTATAGTGGTGGGTGAACAACCACGTTTCCCATTTTGTTCCTATTTTTAAGTTTCAGACAGAGAAATCAAAATCAAACCCTAATTGTTGAATAATTTTCGATGCCATCATCTTCAGATATAATCAAGATCATTAATGGCGCATCTCTCATTGCAAAAGAATTTACAAAGCGTTCTCAAATTAATACTGCAACAGCATCATCTCCTCTTGATTTGATTTCATCTTCAGCAAAAACAGCTTTACTCTCTGTTACCGATTTAGCTGGCTTAACTAGTGGTAAAATCCATGAATTCACTTACCCTAAACAAGGTGAAGAACCAAACGGAAAGACCAAGAAGAGCAATGTTGTGATTTTCACACAAGATATTTCTTCTGATTCGCAGCCCCATGATCATCAAAGGCTTCAAATTTCTTCTCATGTTCTTACTCGATTAGACGGTCACGAAGATGCCTCTACCAGTGTAAAAAATGTTCCTGATTGCAGAGAAGCAGTTGTGGAGCAGCAACCTCAGCAACTTAGTAATGAGGCTGATGGTGGTAATGCAAAGGTGGCGGTGGTGGAGAAGCAACCTCAGCAGCTTAGTAATGAGGCTAATGATGGTAATGTAAAGGTGGCGGTGGTGGAGAAGATGGATGTAATACCAGTTCCTCAGCATCTGCAGGAGGAGTTAAAGAAACGGAGGCAGCGGCGGGAGAGGAGAGTTCCTACTACTTCTTTTGGTAGAGCCCTTGGGTAAGTTATTTTGATTGAATGTAAGTGTTCGCTTAATTGTATATTTGGTGGTGGGTGCTGGTAGTGGTGGACATTTATGAAAATTTTACTAATTTTTGGATGAATGCTGTTGAATTTATCTTTGTTGGGTCTTACTTTTTGTACAAATTTTGGAAGGTTCGCTGGTTTAGGAGCAGGGCTGGTATGGGGAACAGTACAAGAATCTACGAAACGACTTGTTTATGGGACACCGGTGTCAGATAACAAACAATCAGCGCTTTCGCCATTCTTATCTGAACAAAATGCAGAGCGTTTGGCTCTTGCATTGTGTAGAATGCGTGGTGCTGCGCTTAAAGTGGGACAGATGTTGAGCATACAGGATGAATCCCTTATACCTGCTCCGGTAATGTAATGGTCCTCAATATTTGTTGGACAATGCGTTTTAGTGATATTTGCTGTTAGGTTGAAGATATAACGTTTATAATCATATAATTACATGATTGCAACATATAGAAGTGCAGTTTCGGTTTTGGAGAATGTAGCAAAAATGCAAGTATGTGACTGCTAATTACTTATATATCTACCTGTAGATTTTGGCGGCTTTAGATATCGTTCGTCAAGGAGCAGATGTTATGCCTAAGAGCCAGCTCAATCAAGTGTTAGAGGCTGAATTGGGTTCCGGGTGGACATCAAGGCTGCACAGTTTTGATTATGAGCCACTTGCTGCAGCAAGTATAGGCCAGGTGAAGTGATTTACTTCTTATGCTAGACGTTTTTTAGCCATTCACATTTTATGGAAATATACATACAATATATCTTCGAACAATTAAAATTTGTTCTCACCTTCTCCTTTCAACTTCTCTAAACTACTCTACCAAGCAACTCCAGCAATCCTCAGGATCCCTAGGTTCTTACTTTTGATGACACATTCAAGCAATTTGGAACAAGAGTGCCTTGATTGTGGAAGGATATTTCTGTCTGGCTTTCCAATTATGCATATCTGTAATGATTCTTGTTCGGTTCGTTGACATACTTTTGACATTTTATCCTCTATATATTTTTCTCTGCTTCTTTCTTATAGTTCCTTGTTACCGAGAAATATATGTTTAATGGTTTTTCCCTGTGGCTGAATACCTCAGCAGTTGTAGGTTGTTATGCCTTTTTTTTTGTCACAGTTGATCTAGACCTTTTCAGTTTCTTATTTCCAAGGGATCTCACTATTGCAAGCTATTTTTTCAGGTCCACCAAGCAGTCACAAAGGACGGATTGAAGGTCGCAATGAAGATACAGTACCCCGGTGTTGCTGAAAGCATTGAAAGTGATATTGAGAATGTGAAGCTACTTTTGAACTATACAAATCTAATTCCAAAAGGGCTTTATCTAGACAGAGCAATGAAGGTAAAATCTTGTGCACGCTAGAAATAACTTATCCTCTTCATTTTTCCTGTGCTTCTTTGAAAAAAATATGATGATTGTGATTTGCTAGGGGAAATGAAATCTTACTTTTCAAAAACTAGTTCATCATGTTCATTGATTCATGATTTGCCTTGTACTTGACTGCAATGAATAAAAAAGTGCCAAGAAAGAAAATAGAGTAGTGTTCATAGAGAGGAATAGCCAGTGTTCACTACTGCTAAAAAATGAGCATTACCATATCTTGGAATCCTTGGCAGGTGGCAAAGGAGGAATTATCTCTTGAATGCAATTATGAGTTAGAGGCAGCAAATCAGAAACGCTTCCACAACCTGATATCCGACACAGAAGGCTTCTACGTACCCATGGTCGTTGATGAACTTTTGAGTAAAAGAGTCATAACAACAGAACTTGTCTCGGGTATTATCTTGTAACTTAATTATATCTCCATATTAGCTGGTTTTAATACTCTTTTGAAGGCATATTCTAGCTCTTGCACGACTTAAGCAATAGACAGTGTTTGTATGCCTATGGAATTTACGCAGATAAATAGTATGCAAAGCCATACTCTAGCTCTTGAAAAAACTTAAACAATAGGCAATTCTGGTCTGCCCATGGGATCACAACTACCTTGCCTTGACTTCTGTGGGATCAATTTCATGAAAACTACAGCATTCAGTATCATGCACCCCGAGCGAATTTAAGCCAAAGTTACTACCATCCTTCATGCTGGAGATTTTGTTATGTGCATTTGGTTTCTGTTCTCACACTAGCATGGTTGAATTTCTTATTCACGTATGATAAACTTGTTTTTGGTACAGGAGTTCCTATTGATAAGGTGGCGGTGCTGAGTCAAGAAACTCGTGATTATGTTGGAAAGAAATTGCTTGAGCTGACACTTAAAGAGTTGTTTGTATTCCGTTTCATGCAGGCACGTTATTACTGTCTCTTTTCTGTGTTCTGTTTCTCAGTATAGCCTTTTGGGGTAGCATATCTGCTTCTTTTTTAAAGTAGCGTAAGGAATGGTTTTCTTAACCTTTCACATTTAGTTTTTGAAGTCATTCAAATGCAAGAGTTCTGTTCTGTTACATCTCATCAGTAATGGGATGCCTTTCGCCCATACTGGAATATATACTGCAAAACGAGATAGATTAATTCTTTCCAGAAACCCAGAAACCATTTTTCATTGCTCTGCTCAATGGGGTATAAGTCAGTTTTAGCTGCCATTCTTTTCTACTCTTGCAGATATTTTCTGACCTTGACAAAGCTTTTATTTGCTTAAACCTCATACAAACTTCACCAATCTTCTATCATTAAAAGATGCTTGTCACTTAGTTTTTCTCTTTCTAATTGTCAAGTTATCCTTGTTGTTTGCTTTTGTCTCACTCTTTTTTCGTACATATAACAGACTGATCCTAACTGGAGCAATTTCCTGTATGATGAGGCTACGAACATGATAAATCTTATCGATTTCGGGGCAGCTCGTGAATACAAAAAGAAATTCGTAGATGACTACCTAAGAATGGTGAGTTCTGCTTGTATTGTTAGTGAATTTCTCGATATAATTCAGGTAACGGGATGCAAAAGTGCACTAGATGACCCTATCTGTGGCTTTTAAGATTTTTGTTAGCATCCTTCATGTCTGGTAGTACTTTAATAGCATAGGATATTTGAATGATCCAAGCCTGCAAGTCTTTTCCACTTTCTATTACTGTATGTCATTTGAGAAAAAAAAGGTTCATTTATTTGATCTGCCAGATTTTCTTTCTTTCTGACTCAGGTGATAGCCTGCTCAAAATGTGATAGAGATGGAGTGATTGAGATGTCAAACAGGCTAGGTTTTTTGGCGGGGACAGAGGAAGACGTAATGGTAGATGCACATGTCCAGGCTGGTTTTGTTGTGGGTTTGCCATTCTCAAAGCCAGGTGGTTATGATTTCCGCAAAAACAACATTACCCAAAGTGTTTCTAACCTTGGGGCAACGATGTTGAAGCACCGCAAGACTCCACCACCTGATGAGGTCTACAGTCTCCATCGGAAGCTATCAGGTGCATTCTTAGCTTGCATCAAACTTGGCGCTGTTGTGCCGTGTAGAGATTTATTATACCAAGTTTATGACAACCACCAGTTTAGCAATGAAGAGAATGCTCAGATTCTGCAAAGCAGCTCCAGTTCCAGCTCATGAAAGTGATTATGTAGTATATTTTTTTAACATTTTTTTTATTGATGCAATAATTTTGACCCTTAACATATTCCTTGTATAATTTTTGGCCCATCAATGCGATAGTGGTGGGGAACATAATAAGTTTGTATGGGCTCAGGTGTAGAAAGGCAATTGAGATATTAAATTGAACAGATAAGTTCTAACTTCAATGAAGCTGATGACCAAAAATCATGGATTTTCGATTTTTAGGATGACGACCGATATATGAAACCTTGTAAATTGTAGTTACTCCATGTGTTTTGGTTTTGTTACTAGAAGCTCGCAGTCCCATGGATAATCTCTCCCCACGCCGAGCAAATCTTTGGCCGAAAGTGTTTAAAACTTTAAATGTTCAAACAATCATTTATGGGTGTTGTTTTCTGTCATATAATCTTCTTTAGCAAAATCCAAATACCCCTTTAATCTAGTAATCGAGTCTTTCCATATCCTAATGATGTCCGACACGAAGTAGATTTTTTCTGCATTTCCGTGTTCTCGGTGGACAAGAAACCCCCACCCTTGTGAGTTGTGACTCATTTTGATGCATCCGTGACGATGGCCCTAACGCAGTACTAGACCACTAGGAGTGTGTGTGGTCTACTAGTTTGGCGTGCACTATGAATGCCATGTTGTTGTTGGTAGTGGTGGTAGGACTTTGGGAAATGAAAAGAAAGGAAAAAAGTGCGCAATGAGGACCTTTGTTTTCTTTCTTTTTCTTTGTTTTTGGGTAAAAGTAAAACCAAAACTTGACTGATACTTGTCTTGGGTTGGTCCCTAGAGTCTCACGCCTTTTAACTTTTGTTTGGCTTTGGATAACCACAGAAATGAACATACACATTAATGCTCATTTATGATATGGGACCGACCAAAAACCAGTGAGGTGAGCTCAATAGATCCTCAACCTCAACTGAATTACAGACTGTCAGTGAGGTGAGCTCAATTCAAAGGGTCCTCCAGATTGAAGGAGAATGAACAGTAGAAGTAAATAAATCTTGATTATGTATGGAATGGAGGGTTAAAAAATTGGTTAGACAAATCTTGGATTGTAGTACTTTACAACCCAATGAGCACATTATCCTTTACTTTATACTACTAGCTCAAAAAGAAGAAAAGAAAGGCAATGGAGAGCAATGTTGCTTTCCAATTATTCCATCTCCATTTAAGTTCTAAAATAACAAGTACAGTCACATTAAATATATACATCCTAAAAATGGATAACAGATAGCTTAAATAAATGAGTTAGTTTTCCTTGTTGCATTCATTCATTCTGGTGGGAAGGAAGTATCAGTGAAGGAGGAGTTTATTTGAAAAAAAGAGAATGAAGATGCTAAGTTTGTGGGTTTTGAGTCTGGGTTTTGTTAGTTTTGTTGTTTATAGTAAGGATTGGGTGCTGGTTGAAGCTGGTTTTGAGGGTTTCAAGTTTGCACAAGAAGAAGCTATCTTTCATGTTGATGGAGTCCCTTCTACTTCAGATTCATCTGATCCTAAAATGGTCGATCTCACACTTATTCAGGGAGCTACTGATAAAGGAGCTGGTAACCTCTCTATCTATCTATTCATCTCTCAATCACTTACATTTGCTTTTATCATCTCCATGACTCCATGTTTTGTGATGCTGATCTGTTGTTTGGGATTTTGCTCTCGTAGTTTGTTTAGATGGAACAGTTCCTGGTTACCATTTAGACCGAGGATTTGGGTCAGGGGCAAACAGTTGGCTCATCCAATTGGAGGTGAGTGAGCTGCTGCTCTTTACATGTATAGGATATGTTTGTATTGGTTATTTATGGTTCTTGATTTGGTGGTTATCTTTCGTTCTAGGGAGGAGGTTGGTGCAATACCATTAGAAATTGTGTTTATCGCCAAACAACGCGTCGCGGCTCATCAAAATTTATGGAAAAGAAGATTCTGTTCACAGGAATTTTGAGCGACAAAGCTGAGCAAAATCCGGGTTTGCACCTAAACCCTTTTTCTATGGCAGGCACACAATTACATTTCATTCTTCTAATTTGCGGCATTTGCAATGATTGTTTTTTGTATGCAGATTTTTTCAATTGGAATAGAGTCAAGCTTCGTTACTGTGATGGTGCATCATTTACTGGGGATAGCCAAAATGAGGTTGGTGAAATATTGATTGTACAAACAATTTATAATCGCTAGGAAAAGGCTAAATTGCTTGATAAAAATCCTTTTGGGCAGGATTTGAAACGTTAAACCACGTGCTTCGGTTATGCTTGTAATTCTTTTTTGGCATCATACTGTTATTCCCAACTCTCCCATTGTAGTGTCGATTAAACTTCTCCTCTTACAATATTGTAGGCCAAGCAACTCTACTTTCGAGGGCAACGGATCTGGTTAGCGGGGATGGAAGAGTTGATGTCAAAGGGGATGTCTAATGCCGACCAGGTTAAGCGTTTTACCATAAATTTTAACAATATTCCCTGTGTCACTGCCTTCAATCCTCATTGTTAGACTCACTGCAGGCCCTTCTTTCTGGATGCTCTGCTGGGGGTTTGGCGTCCATTCTGCATTGTGATGAGTTCCGGGGGCTATTTCCATCAACTATTAAAGTCAAGTGTCTGAGTGATGCTGGATTTTTCCTTGACGCGTAACTACTTGAAACTTTTTGGCTTCACAAAAACTTTACTTAATTTGAATTTGTCCTAAGACTTTGTCCTGTGAACTTCTTGTATAACAGGCTTGATGTATCTGGCGGTCGAACTTTAAGAGATATGTTCGGAGGTGTGGTTAGCTTACAGGTATGTATGTTTAATATTCACACCATAGGCACAGAAAAATTAGTGATTTTAGACCATATATAGTCAATATATGTGCTGAAGGTTAACTTTAAAACTTGTATTTATTCTTAGGGGGTGGAAAAGAACTTGCCTCAGAAGTGTGCTGACCCAACTTCGGTAAGATTTTCACTCTTTGCTTGATGTAAATGCCTCAGTCATTAACTTGTAGTTAGCCAGTTATAGAAGATCTCTCAATTACCAGCCTTCCCTTTCTGGCGTTCTCTTACTCTGTCTCACATTTGCTCTCTTGTGTTTTTTCAGTGCTTCTTTCCTCAAAACTTGATCAACAATATATCAACCCCACTTTTTCTAGTGAATGCTGCCTATGATGCATGGCAGGTAAATAAACTGAATCCTCTCAAAAATTTCATTCTAACCCAAGACTCGACATGTATTCTGATGCTAGCTCTGACGTCATCGTCTATAACCTTATTTTATACTTTTCTCTTCAGATCCAAGCTAGTTTAGCTCCTTCGTCAGCTGACCCTCAAGGTCTCTGGCACCAGTGTAAATTAAATAATGCAAATTGCAGCGACTCACAGATCCAATTCCTTCAAGGTGCCGCTTCTTACATTATTTTCCTAGTTCAAGAACTTTGAATCTCATTTGAATGTGTTGGCTAGACAAATAAAATCAAGTATGGTATTCATCTAACGCTTGTAGTACTTCTACTATGAATCAGGCTTCAGGCATCAAATGCTCAATGCTGTAGACCAGTTTTCAAGGAAGAAGAAAAATGGACTGTTCATAAATTCATGTTTTGCTCATTGTCAAACTGAGAGACAGGATACTTGGTTCGCTGATGATTCTCCCCTTATCAAAAACAGGGTATCTATGTCAAGCCTAGCTACTTTCACTGTTTAAATATACTACAACCACAACCACAACCACATGATAATAATACCTTCATAAATGATGCATTTACTTTTGACAACATGAATCAGAGCATACTGGCTCACTGTAATTCTACATCTGTAATGCAGGGTGTTGCACGATCTGTTGGAGACTGGTACTTTGATCGGGTGCGAGTCAAGGCGATTGATTGTCCATACCCTTGTGACAAAACATGTCATAACCTGGTTTTCAAGTAATTGATTGAACTATTTTTACCTTCTGCCCTCAATTTATTTGGATTGAAGGAATTTAATTGACAATTATAAGATAGAAATTAAGAGTTTGCAGAGAAAGGATAAGTAAGCCCACCTCCAAGCTTCTTGTATTGTATTGCTCTACTATAAAGCCTGCAGAATTAAGCAAGGGACCATATACTTCCTTCATCAGTACCTGATACTGTAAATTGTCTTACAAGTTGTTATTGACAAGTATTTATTATTGGAATTCGATTGTTATTATTATTTTTTTAAAAATTATATTGTTACTGTCAGGGACTCATCTTTACTGTTTCAAAAATCTAACTCAATTTTTTTTTTCCAAAATAGAAAGAAACAGCCCACTACAAAAAAAAGAAAAAGAAAAAAAAAAGATACATTAACATAGAAACAACAGGAAAAAATCATGTTTCAAAAAGGGAAACTGAAATAGGAGAAATTCATAGTTATCAATTAGAAGAAGAATTGAATTTTTTTCCTAAAAAGTATATTGGATCCAACCCAGGTAACTTGAAAATTGTTAAGGGGAAAGCTGGCTTCAGTCAACTTGGAGTTAACATTGGAGCTTAGTCGACTTGGAGTTAACATTGGAGCTTAACTTCCCATATTGCCCAGCAAGAGGAGGTAAGCTAACTCCCGTTAAAAGTGTTTTGACTAGTCTTCCAAAGAAAGATACGAGGAATTATTATTATTACAAAGAGTTATTGTTCAATCTTACACAGACATAAGAGAGGTATTTATACAGTACAATAATGACAGATAGTCAAGTTAACAAATACGACTTGACTTACTTATAATTCTAATACACTCCCCACAGTCGTTACAGACAGAGCAAGTAACAGACTGAAAAAATAAAGGAAATGCTACACTAAGCAAACAAAAACCAGCACACTCAACAAGAGTCAGTGCAGAGAGAAACTAAACATAAAAAGAATACTCAACAAGAGTCCGTGCAAAAAAGAAACAAGTCACATACTCAGCAGGAGGCTATGTGACAGTTTGGACAGTTTAATCTTCAACACCAGAAGTAGCAACAACAACTTTGTTTGTAGACTCAATTAGTAAAGAACTAGATACACCAGAAGTAGTAATAGAAGGAGAATAAACCAATCTTGTTAGTAACCTAGAGAAAGTTTGATGGCAGAGACCTTTTGTCATTACATCAGCTAGTTGCTCTTCAGAAATCACATGAGTAACCTCCACAAATCCTGAGTCCACCAACTCTCTAATTGTGTGATAATCTACTTCCACATGTTTGGTCCCGGCGTGAAAAACAAGGTTAGATGCCAAACAAATAACACTCTGGTTGTCACATAGCAAATGTAGAGGATGAGCAACAGAAATCTGTAACTCAAACATAACATAAGTAAGCCACTATAATTCAGCAGCAGCTACAGTTATGCATTTGTTTTCAACCTCAGATGAGCTTCGTGAAACAATGGTTTGTTTCTTTGAAAACCAAGAAACAATCGAATTTCCCATGAAGATGACATAACCAGCAGTAGATCTTCTTGTGTCAGTGAAACCAGCCCAATCTGAGTCAGTATATGCTGTTAAAAAATGAATATTTCCTCTCTGCAATGTGATGCCAGTACCCAAAGAACCTTTTAAGTATCTCAATAAACGTTTTACAAGAAGAAAATGTTGATCAGTGGGAGCATGCATGAATTGCGAAAAATAATCACAACAAAACATATGTCAGGTCTTGTGTGAGTAAGATATTGAAGACCACATACTATTGTTCGATACTCTAGTGGATTAGATAATAACACACCATCATGAACTGAACATATTTTTCCTTTAGCCACAGGGGTATCACAAGGCTTGCAATCTAGCATTTTATCTTTAACTAACAATTCCATAATATATTTCTGTTGGGTAAGAAAAATAGCATTTGAACTTCTCGAGGCTTCAATACAAAAAATAAAATAAAATGTAAATCCCCTAAAACTTTCATAGCAAACTCCTTGCTCAATGCTTGAATCAAATTATAAATAAGAATATTAGAACTCCCTATTAAAAGTATGTCATATACATATAGCAACAAACACCATCATTTCTCAATTAGTTGTATAAATGAACATAAAATGACCATTCGTAGATTTGCAGAAACCATACTCAAGAAGAAAAGAACTGAATCCGTTGAACCAAACTGTTGGGGCTTGTTTTAAGCCATAAAGGGGCTTCTTCAAATGAAGAACATGAGTAGGAAAATATGGATGAGTGAAGCCTGGTGGTTGCTTCATATAAACATTTTCAGACAAGTGTCTGTGCAGAAATGCATTAGACACATCTAGTTGTTTTACAGACCAATTGACTGCCAAAGTTAAAACTAGTCTCACAGTTGTTGTTTTAACAACTGGATTGAATGTCTTACCAAAATCAATTCCATCTTGTTCATTATAACCTTGTGCTACTATCCTAGACTTAAGTCTACCAATAGAACCATCAGATTTAAGCTTCACTTTATACACCCATTTACAACCAAGAATGTTCATGTGTGGTTTCGGAAGGACATAATACCAAGTTCCATTCAACATAAGAGCAGTGTCTTCCTCTTTCATGGAATACATCCATTTCCCATCTCTACATGCTTACTGTTAGAGCACTGCTCGGTCGAACTCGCAAGCGTTGCTATCTCAAGCTTGTTTGTCAAGTTTAGTTGTCAAAACTATAAGTCTTGATTTCTAGTTTACTTATAGCTAAGTCTCGGATTAGGATAGAAAGTGTAGTTGAGCTTTAGACTTCACGACATTCATCAATTGAAGACGAAGAACTACTAAGGGGAAATTGTGGAACTTCATCAACAAAAGGTATGTGGAGACTTGAACTCATCTATCACTCAAAAGTCTATCTACTCTATGTCCTATTTGAGACAAAAGTCGTATAACTATATAGACTTCGATTATACATATTTGATATTTCGAGTACATATTTCTCAAAATATGTGTTGGTAAGCTTTCGCTATAACCAAGTACATCTTATATTCTTGACGAAATTCAAAAGATGGTCATGTGAAAATCGCATGGTAACATCATACATGATTTGTGTGAGATAGTCATTTGATGTAGACTCAGAATGTTTCGTATTGATCTATCTATCACCTGAAAATTGCTTTGATGCTAATAGTTTATGTGAGACAGCTATTGTCGTCTTCTAAGAATATTTCAATGATTGAACTGGGAGTTTAGAACAATTAACCATGATTGGATATATCACAGTAGGCGTACTTGTATGCTAACAGTTGCAAGTTATTCCAAGTCCGGGAACCATAGTTTGAATACCCGTATGCGTACTGGTTGGTTAGTTGAAAGTCCGAGAACTTAGTATGCATACCCGTATGCGTACCGGTGTAAGTTCAAGTCTGGGAATTTAACTGAGTTTGGAGGTATGCGTACCTGTTCGCATACTGGCGAACCCAAACTAAGTTCGGCTACTTAGGTATGCGTACCCGTTTGCATACTTGAGTAGGTTATGTTCTAAAATCGGTTTGTTCATGAACTAATACATTTATATAATAAGGAATGCATTTTTTTTCTTCAAACCGTGGTTATAATGTCCATGAATTGATTCGAGTGAATCAAAATCGATTTTGCTTCAATTGTGTCTTGTATACTTCTATGAGAATACAAACAATTGAACAACTCTATAACTAGTATCATTTGAGTCATTTGAACTAGTTGTGTTAAGATGAACAAGGTTGATATGAAAGTGTTCATATGGCTAACTTCGGTTAACTATTGTTGAGCCAACAAAGTGTACACGTTTAGGTACAGTTACCCATATCTAAATGAAGTCACTTTTCATTTGTGTGTAACAAGATAAGTTCGATCTAACGGTTGAAAGATATCATCTTGATTCTAATCAGGTTTTCATCTAACGATGAATATTGAATACTTTGTTACCAAGGTTACATTGATTGCAAACCCTGATTTGACAATATAAGGGAGAACTCTAGCAACTGGGAAACCTAATCCCCACACCTCTTGTGTAATACTAGTTGCGACTAGAGTCGATTCTCCTGTAACCTAGGTTTTTCTAAAACCATTATAGGCTAACGACTTAAAGACTTCATTGGGATTGTGAAGCCAGACCCAATTATTTTCTCTGTAGTTGCGTGTTCTGATCTTGCTGTATTTTATCGTGATTGAGTACTATCTTCTCTAAGATTTTCTCGAGATTTATTCTCCGACAGGCAAGATAAAAAGTAGTCACAAACATCTTCGTCTCATTATTTGTGATTCCACCATATCTTGTTTCGCTACCATACGATTAAGATTATTGAGAGGTGATTGATATTACTAGGCTGTTCTTCGGGAATATAAGTCTGGTGTATCAATTGGTTCCTGTTCACCTTGATTTATCAAAAGACTGAACAAAACTCATAGGTACTTCTATGGGAGACAAATTTATCTATTCAGTAGACTTTTCTGTGTGAGACAGATTGGTTTATTAAGTCTTCGACTTTGGGTCGTAGCAACTCTTAGTTGTGGGTGAGATCAGCTAAGGGAATGAAGTGCGTAGTGTTTTGCTGGGATTCAGAGGCGTAAGGAACGCGACTGTACCTTGTTCAGTGTGAGATTGGTTAGGGATCAACTACATTCCAGTCCGAAGTTAACTTGGAGTAGGCTAGTGTCTGTAGTGGCTTAATACAGTGTGGTGTTCAAATCTGGACTAGGTCCCGGGGTTTTTCTGCATTTGCGGTTTCCTCGTTAACAAAATTTCTGGTGTCTGTTTTATTTCTTTTCCGCATTATATTTTCTATATAATTGAAATATCACAGATTGTGTGTAGTTCAATCAATTAGATAATCAAATATTTGGTTGTTGATATAAATTGATTGACACTTGAACATTGGTCTTTGGTACCGTTCAAGTTGTTTCACATAATAATCAGGCTCACGGATTTCTATCTGTTTGATTTGCTGATTACATTGTGAAACAAAGATACAACTCTTTGATATATTTCCATTGATTGAGTCTGACTGTCTAGTTGATTCTCTTGGAATTATATTGGAGTTTGTCCATACAGATTTCCTAAACGAAATATTGGGTGAGGTTATTAGACCCCCGCTTTTTCAATTGGTATCAGAGCAAGCAAACACGTTTAAGACCTCATAAGTTTATGTGTATGGCAATCTGATTTGTGTGGATAGTTGTCTATCTCAAACTTGCGCACATAGAAATGAGTTCCAAAAGTTTTGATTATGCTAAATGTCTTGGGCTTACCTCCAAGGATAAATCCTTTGCCGATTCTTCTGAATCCCGAGGAAAGAATTTTTTTCTATCAGATTCTGATAACATTCCCTCTGATGTGACATTTAATACTATGTATGAAGCTGAAATGGAACTCACCAGAACTCTATTTTTTGTTGTTGAGATTATTGATTTTCAAGGAGCTAAGATAAAGTCTCTTTAAGAAAAACATGATCAGCTCATTGATGAGCTTGAGAAGTCTCTTGGTCGAGAACGGGAACTCTATAGCGTCATTGAGTCCTTCTCTAACAATATCGAAAAAATTGTTCAAGAAACTACTCTACAGCGTGAAAAGATTAGTACTCTTGAGGATATTGTTAAAGAAGATTCAATTAGAGAAAAACGTTTGATCGAGACTCATTCATCAGATCTGGACATCTTTCGTGTTAAAAAAGAGAAATTGGCTGCTTCCCTTCTTCTAGCCCAGGAACAGTGCAAATCCTTGAAAAAGGAAAACTCTGTTTTAAAGAGAAAATCTTTTTGTGCCAATCACTAATTCTCAGGCGGAATTACAATACATGAAGAAATGTTCTCCAAAGAAAGTTCATGCTAAGAAGTGTTTACATAACTTGCAGACTTTTAATAGGGCTACGAACTTAAAACAGGTTCCTTCCGATGTTTCTCTTGTCCGAACCTGTTCTTTATGTGGGAAAAAGAATCACTATGTTCAACATTGTTTTGATAGAAAGAAATAGATTTCTGATCTTCAAAATCTACTTCTTTTTACTGTCGACAGAGTAAATTGTCTGACGACATCTACAATGGATTTCATTCCTGCAGAAAACCAGAACTCTCATAAAAGGGACTTCAATAGTCACTCATCTCGAAATCTCTATAGGAATCGTGTCTCTCCTTATGGTGCAAACTCTTACACCAAAAAAATACACATTCCCAGTGTTTGTGAGAATATGCCTGGTAGATCTAAGTCTAGAAGATGGAGATCTTTCTCTTATAATCCTATGGAACCGATTTCTAGAGGTCTTAGACTTAATCCTCAGAAAAATCCCTCTGATGGATTTTCAAAAAGGTTATGTCGAATTCTTCTGGAATAAGAAATAGCCGAAGAAAGGTAAGGAATACTAGGTTCAAACTCTCAAATGGTATTTACAACTCATCTCTCAATACTCATGGTGGGATTACATCTCACTTTGTTACTAGCTCTAGGTAATTTCATCCTTGTATCTAACTTGAGAGTTGCAAGGATGACATTTGCGAGATGCTCAAGTCTACTACTGTAGGTTACCATTGTCTTGTGTTTGATTTAGTTGTTTTCTTATTTTGTGAAGGATAAGTCATTTCTTGACTCCTTGTAACTAGTGTATCTCTTCCTTATGCTCTGATTAAATATGTTGATTATTGAGCCATGATGGCAAGAGATATATGAAAACAGAGAGTATTTCCTTTTCTTGGATCTTTTCTGATCCATTAGCCTTTCATGCCTAGTCCACGAACATCCGTGTATTTCTTGGGAGGTTTAGGGTTTCCATAACAAGGGTGTCCTTCTCTTGTTCGTAAACATATATATGTATATTGTTTTCTCCTTCCCTAATAAAAATAAAATGGAGAACTCCTCAAGACCTCAAGAAGTGGTGAATCTGTAGATGGAAAAAGACATTAAAGGATGCGATTCTGTTTAAGAACTTATCTTGAAAAAGATGATTGAAAGGAAAGAGTATAACTCTTGGATTGGAGAATCTATCAAAGATTTAATTCTTTTTCAGAATGACTCTAGGGTCGAATTTGCAAATCTTCAACTGCAAATAAATCAGCTTATTGATGGTCAGACCAAAATCCTTGAAAATCAAAAGATCTTGATCAGGAATCAGAAGAAACTCATAGTGGACTGTGTCAAAGCTAGGCATCTTTCCCGTATTGTTGATCGAAAAGTTAATGTTCTAACTCATGAACATGGAGTCTCTACGGTCAAAAGAATCAAGGATATTAGTGATACCTTTTATGATGGACCTTTTCAAAGGTATGATGTTAGCAAAGAAACTTGATTTTTGTTTTTGTCTAGGAAACTTCTTATGAGAATTTATTTTCGTGTTTTAAGAAGGATAACTAGGGTTTGGAATAACAATTATTGTGAGTACACATAGCTATTGCCAACGATTTTCATCTTGCAATGTTTTTAGATATATTTACTTAAATTCTAAAGTTTATTTGGAAGATGATTTTGCAGTATTAATCTTTATTAGTTTTATATATTGCAAAAATAATGTTATGGGATATGAGTGTTTGCGTCCGTGAACTATGATTGTCCCATATATGTCAAAAGTTAAGTCTATTATATGTCTTTTTGCAAATATTGATGGAAAATAGAATGAGCTTTTGATAAAAAAAATTAAGTCTATTGTGTCATTATGCAAATATTGATAAAAATAGAATGAATCTTTGTATATTCCGCAGTATTGATCTTTCCATGATCTATCTCTATGTGAAAATACTGTGCGACTCCGTAAGTTTTCTTATGTTGAGCATTTCTGATTAAATTAATCACGGGTTCTCTTGTGGTAAATTTAATTGAGTTTTAAGGATACAAATTCATGGTTCATGTAATTTGTTAATGTCCAAAGAAATCCTTCTTTTCTTGTAAAAGTAAGGTCGCTCTTGTTGTTCTTTCGGGAATGACATTTTATGGGGGGAGAGTTCTTAATTGAACTTGTGCTTAATTTCCAAATCTTTATGGGGAGTGCGGCTGTGGAATATTGTAGGAGTTTTCTTGTATCTTTATAAACTACTTGATGAATACACTAAGTTTCAACTATGTGAAATCATCGAAACAAAGTTGATATGTTCTCTTTTAGTCATGAAGTATCTCTATGAGAATTTCATTATGATCCCGCTAATTTTCATACCTCTGCCAATTTATATTGACAAAAAGGGGGAGAATTATTGTGTAGTTCACACTACAAATACATATGGTTTACGGATCATTATGTAAGGGGGAGTGGTTTTCATTGTGAGATGAAGTATTGACTAAGGGGGAGTGATACATATCACCATATTATTGTTGTCAAAGTTATGATACAATTGAACTTTGATGCTGTGTAATAATACTATGACATTGTATAACAATGATTGAAAGCTACTGTTTTCTTATTGTTATAGCTACGGATCTTCAACAACTATGATGCTGAGTCGAACACGTTCAGAATCACTGGAGTACTTGGAAGTGACAAAGATTTCGAGTAATGTTGAAGAACCAAGGAAATCAAGCATTTGGATGAGAAGCTACAAAGTTTGTTTATTTTGTAATCCATATGTATTGATAGTTTTGTCACTAAAATTGACAAAAAGGGATATTGTTAGAGCACTGCTCGGTTGAACTCGCAAGCATTGCTATCTCAAGCTTGTTTGTCAAACTATAAGTCTTGATTTCTAATCTACTTATAGCTAAGTCTCGGATTATGATAGAAAGTGTAGTTGAGCTTTAGACTTCACGGCGTTCATCAATTGAAGACGAAGAACTACTAAGGGGAGCTTGTAGAACTTCATCAACAAAAGGTATGTGGATATTTGAACTCATCTATCACTCAAAAGTCTATCTACTCTATCTCCTATTTGAGACAAAAGTCGTATAGCTATATAGACTTCGATTATACACATTTGATATTCCGAGATGAGTTTAATTCGCTTACATATTTCTTTAAATATGTGTTGGTAAGCTTTCGCTTTAACCAAGTTCATCTTATATTCTTGACGAAATTCAAAAGATGATCATGTGAAAATTTCCTGGTAACATCTTACATGATTTGTGTGAGACAGTCATTTGATGTAGACTCAGAATGTTTCATATTAATCTATCGATCACTTGAAAATTTCTTTGAAGCTAATAGTTTGTGTGAGATAGCTATTGTCGTATCTAATAATGTTTCAATGATTGAACTGGGAGTTTAGAACAATTAACCATGATTGGATATAGCATAGTATGCGTACTTGTATGCTAACTGTTGCAAGTTATTCCAAGTGTGGGAACCATAGTATGCATACCCGTATGCGTACTGGTTGGTTAGTTGAAAATTCGGGAACTTAGTATACATACCCATATGCGTACCGACGTAAGTTCAAGTCCGGGAATTTAACTGAGTTTGGAGGTATGCGTACCCGTTCTCATACTTGCGAATCCAAACTAAGTCCGACTACTTAGGTATTCGTACCAATTTGCATACTTTAGTAGGTTATGTTCTAAAATCGGTTTTTTCATGAATTAATACATTTATATAATAAGGAATGCAATCTTTTACAAACCGTGGCTATAATGTTCATGAATTGATTCGAGTGAATCAAAATCGATTTTGCTTCAATTGTGTCTTGTATACTTCTATGAGAATATAAACAATTGAACAACTCTATAACTAGTTTCATTTGAGTCATTTGAACTAGTTGTGTTAAGATGAACAAGGTTGATATGAAAGTGTTCATATGGCTAACTTCGGTTAACTATTGTTGAGCCAACAAAGTGTACACGTTTAGGTACGGTTACCCATATCTAAATGAAGTCACTTTTCATTTGTGTGTAACAAGATAAGTTCGATCTAACGGTTGAAAGATATTATCTTGATTCTAATCAGGTTTTCATCTAACGGTGAATATTGAATACTTTGTTACCAAGGTTACATTGATTGCAAACCATGATTTGACAATATAAGGGAGAACTCTAGCAACTGGGAAACTTAATCCCCACACCTCTTGTGTGATACTAGTTACGACTAGAGTCGATTCTCCTTTAACCTAGGTTTTTCTAAAACCATTATAGGTTAACGACTTAAAAACTTCATTGGGATTGTGAAGCCATACCCAACTATTTTCTCTGTAGTTGTGTGTTCCGATCTTGCTGTATTCTATCGTGATTGAGTACTATCTTCTCTAAGATTTGCTCGAGATTTATTCTCCTATGGGCAAGATAAAAAGTAGTCATAAACATCTTTGTCTCATCATTTGTGATTCCACAATATCTTGTTTCGCTACCATACGATTAAGATTATTGTGAGGTGATTGATATTACTAGGATGTTTTTCGGGAATATAAGTCTGGTGTATCAATTAGTTCCTGTTCAACTTGATTTATCAAAAGACGAAACAAAACTCATAGGTATTTATGTGGGAGACAGATTTATCTATTAAGTAGATTTTTCTGTGTGAGACAGATTGGTTTACTAAGTCTTCGACTTTGGGTCGTAGCAACTCTTAGTTGTGGGTGAGATCAGCTAAGGGAATCAAGTGCGTAGAGTCCTGCTGGGATTCAGAGGCGTAAGGAACGCGACTGTACCTTGATCAGTGTGAGATTGGTTAGGCCTCAACTACATTCTAGTCTGAAGTTAACTTTGAGTAGGCTAGTGTCTGTAGCGGCTTAATACAGTGTGGTGTTCAAATCTGGACTAGGTCCCAGGTTTTTTCTGCATTTGTGGTTTCCTCGTTAACTAAATTTCTGGTGTCTGTGTTATTTCTTTTCCGCATTATATTTTCTATATAATTTAAATATCACAGTTTGTGCATAGTTCAATCAATTAGATAATCCAACCTTTGGTTATTGATATAAATTGATTGACACTTGAACATTGGTCTTTGGTATCGTTCAAGTTGTTTTACATAATAATCAGGCTCATGGATTTCTATCTGTTTGATTTGTTGATTACATTGTGAAACAAAGATACAACTCTTTGATATATTTCCATTGATTGAGTCTGACTGTCTAGTTGATTCTCTTGGAATTATATTGGAGTTTGTCCATACAGATTGCCTAAACAAAATATTGGGTGAGGTTGTTAGACCCCCGCTTTTTCACTTACCTAAATGATTTTAGCTCACAGATAGTATCTAACAGACTTGTAAAAGCAGTTGAAACAACATGTTTGACATAATGATGCGGAAAAAAATCTGGAAATTGTTTTGGTTTAGAAATACCCTTCATGGATCCAGTAATAATAATATCATGAGTGATAGACTCAGATATAGCTAAAACAGAATCTGAAGATTCCGGAACAGAAATCTCATTGAGAGAAGAGGTATGAGAAGAAGAAGATGAAGCATAGTAAAAATTTGATTCATCCAAAATGACATGCCGTGTGATAGGTGTCTAAAACACCTTGATATTTTTTTTTTTTTTTTATGCTTTCTTTGCTAAGTTTTCTTGTAAATTATGTATTTTATGTTTAATTTTGAGTTTTAGGTACTTTGGAACAAAAGAAGAGGAAACGTCGCTTAAAAGGGCTAAAGTGTCATTTCATGTGCAAATGCTGTTGGAGGCGATTTATTTCTCATTATTTGCTTTTATTTCTTCATCTCTATCTGAAAAGCATGTCGGCTTTAGTGATGCAAGTTATGTCTGAAAAGCATGGCAGCTTTAATGATGTAAAAAATTTGAAGAAAAGAAGTGGATCTGAGAGGTAAAAGATGGATGCTCGAGAAACTACTAAAGGCACCCCGGAAATTCTACTATGTACATCCCAAAATTTATCTTTGTACCCCACAAATTGCTAAAGGGACACCGAAATTGGATAGGGGGCGGTCATCTTCAACAATTTGAATTTTATTTTGGCGGGAAAATCGGTTTTCAAAGGCAGCAGATTAGGGTTTGTGATTTGGGCGAGCTATAATGAGACTAAAGGGCTAAAATCAAATGGGTTTCTTCCTTTTGGTCTAACAGGGCTGGTAATGGAATCTTAGTTAGATTTGGCTGGAATTATGAATTTGAAGCAATTATAATTTTCGGGTTTATTTTCCCCGGAAAGTTCTGTTAGTGATTTGGACGAGTTTCTGTTGGACTCTCTCATGGTTTCGGGTTGGATTGGTCCTGTTTCGATCAAACATGGTTGGTATGGAAGTTGGTTACGTTAAAAAGGGAAATCTCATTCTCTTCTCGACAAAACAGGGAAGGAGATGCTATACAATAAAACAGGGAAACAATATCGGCTCTGTAAGGAAGTTATGTGCAAGATTTAGAGGAGAAAATATCTTGAGATTTTTATTCTGGGAGATTCGGAAAGATTGGGCAGCTGAAAGATGTACATAAGAGATAAGAAAAGAAATTTCTCGTGATTTGAAGAGAAAAGTTCGAATCTTCTTGTCGAAGAAAAAGAGAAGATTTCTAGGAGATTTAAGCGGCCTATTGTGTGTATATATAAGTTGATTCGAGTCCCAGGAATAGAGAGACGGATAGTTGGGGAAGAAAGTAGAGGCTTAGAATCGACAAAAGAGAAGTTAGAAAAAATTCTTCCTGCTGCTGCTCAACCAAGAACACGAAGAACATCAGCCGTTCAAAACAGTCGCAGTAGCAGTCTTATATTCAACCGCAGAAGAACAATATCGTACACTGTTTTAGCTGCAGTAGCTCTTCCGTAACTGAACTATTGCAACACTCTTGTGGATGAATACCTTTAGCGACTAAAAATCATTGTAAGCAGAATTTCATTATTTTTAATACAATGATTAATCAAGTATTCTCCGATCTTCGATTCATGAGTAGCTAAGTTTCTTTTCTAGGGTTTTGGAAGAAGCTATTTTTGATGCGTAATTATTAGTAATTTTTTTCTTTAGCAAAAATACTCCAATATTGTGCTTTTTAAATTATTAAAAAATTTCTCTTCTTTATATGCTTCGTGAAAATTGTTTTGGGTAGTTTAGATACCGTTCTTTTATAAGCGAAGGAAAATTAAGCCTTAGAATAACGACGAAAGTCATAAAAAAGAGCTTGTAATGTTATATCTTCCAAAGCATGAGATTGAGTTTGAAAATTATTTTGAGTAAGTTAGGAGTATTTTGTCAAAGAAATTGTTATTGAATTTACAAATATTAGAAGTAGTGGAATCCAAAACCCTAGATTCATCTCTCCTAGATAAACCAAAAATCAAATTTAATTAGTTTTTCTTAGCATTTCTTAATTAATTTTAAACCAAAGCTTCATAAAAGTCTGAGAATTAAATCTTTCTTAGCACTTGTAAAAACTACATCACCGTGGAATATGAATTTTTCGTAAAACAGGATCACAACATTTATAGCCTTTATGCAATGGACTATGTCCAATAAACATGCATTTGACAGATTTAGGAGACAATTTATCAGACCTATAATGATCAAGAAACGAAAAACAAATATACCCAAAAACTCGCAAAGTAGAATAGTCGGGTGCAACATGAAAGAGGACTTCATATGGTGATTTCTTATAAAGATTTGGGGTCGAAGCTCTATTATCAAATATGTTGTAGTGAGGAATGCATCATACCAAAAAGATTTTGGACAAGAAGAATAAAATAAAAGGGTGTTACCCATTTCTGTAATATGCCGATGTTTTTTTTTCTGGCTAACCCATTTTGCTCAGGTGTATTTGGGCATGACAACCTAAGATGAATGCCGTTAGAGTCAAGAAACTGTTCAAAAGAACCCCTGGCAAGCTTGCGAACATTATCAGTTTGAAACCACAAAATTTTTGTTGAGAAAAGTGAAAACACTAGGGGCACCAAAATACACCACCAACTTTTTCTTAGGCAATCTGTATGGACAAACTCAACACAACTACGAGAGTTAAAACTCAATGAAGGAAAGTGTTTAGAGTTATATCTCTATCTCTCTTGCGATTCGAACGTTTACAGAATTAAATTCGTGAAACTAATCACAAATAGAGTTCTTGGACGGTACCAAAGGCCAATGTCCAAGGATCAATCAAGTCGTATCCAACAAACTAGGTCGGACATGTCTATTGTGATTGATCAACGCATAACCTGTGATATTTCAATTATAAAGATAAACAATATAATGTGAAAAAAGAAATAACACAGACACCAGAAATTTTGTTAACAAGGAAACCGCAAATGCATAAAGAACACCAAACTGTATTAAGCCGCTACAGACACTAGCGTACTACCAATTAACTTATGTCTGGAATGTAATTGATCCCGAACTCAGTCTCCCACTGATTCAGGTACAGTCGCGCTCCTTACGCCTCTTGAACCAAATCTTCCTCCCACAGATTAAACCTATATAATTGATTTCCTGATTACGATTGAAACGAATGATCAAACCAAACATAGGATCAAGGTGATGGAAATCAATAGCAATTTGACAAAAGTATAGCTATCCTCAAAATCCGAACTTATGCAACCCAAAGTGCAGACTAGATTATTATTCACCTCACAAGTATAAAACTTGAGGAATCACAAAGTTGAGACGAATAGAACTTTGTGATTTCTATCTATCTTGTTCAAGTGATAAATCAACAATCGAACAAGAACAGGATACTCAAGTTATCAAGATAAAAGATAACTGGTGTTGATGGGGAAAAACGATTTGCTGGTTTTTTAGGAAAGTAAAGAGACGACCGATCGGACGAGGCTCCTCAACCGAGCAAACTGCCTAACCTCACACAGATGCACTACACGGGAGTGCTTTGAGTTCGAGAGATAATTCTGTAGGACTCCGGCCTAAACCAAGTCAATGGCCGTTCCAAAGTCAATTCGGTCACAAAGAGGGAGATGGGTTGATCTGTAGGAAGGAAGCTGAGAATTGTGGGACCAATGATGATCAAGGATTATGGATGTGTTGAAGGTTTCTGCAAATGATGATAAGAGATAAGAAAAGAAATTTCTCGTGATTTGAAGAGAAAAGTTCGAATCTTCTTGTCGAAGAAAAAGAGAAGATTTCTAGGAGATTTAAGCGGCCTATTGTGTATATATAAGTTGATTCGAGTCCCAGGAATAGAGAGACGGATACGTTGGGGAAGAAAGTAGAGGCTTAGAATCGACAAAAGAGAAGTTAGAAAAAATTCTTCCTGCTGCTGCTCAACCAAGAACAAGAAGAACATCAGCCGTTCAAAACAGTCGCAGTAGCAGTCTTATATTCAACCGCAGAAGAACAATATCGTACACTGTTTTAGCTGCAGTAGCTCTTCCACAACTGAACTATTGCAACACTCTTGTGGATGAATACCTTTAGCGACTAAAAATCATTGTAAGCAGAATTTCATTATTTTTAATACAATGATTAATCAAGTATTCTCCGATCTTCGATTCATGAGTAGCTAAGTTTCTTTTCTAGGGTTTTGGAAGAAGCTATTTTTGATGCGTAATTTTTAGTAATTATTTTCTTTGGCAAAAATACTCCAATATTGTGCATTTTAAATTATTAAAATGTTTCTCTTCTTTATATGCTTCGTGAAATTGTTTTTGGTAGTTTAGATACCTTTCTTTTATAAGCGAAGGAAAATTAGGCCTTAGAATAGCGACGAAAGTCATAAAAAAAGAGCTTATAATGTTATATCTTCCAAAGCATGAGATTGAGCCTGTAAGGAAAATTCTTTTGAGTACGTTAGGAGTATTTTGTCAAAGAAATTGTTATTGAATTTACAAATATTAGAAGTAGTGGAATCCAAAACCCTAGATTCATCTCTCCTAGATAAACCAAAAATCAAATTTAATTAGTTTTTCTTAGCATTTTCTTAATTAATCTTAAACCAAATCTTCATAAAAGTCCGAGAATCGAATCTCTCTTACCACTTGTAAAAACTGCATCAGTTTTTGGCGTTGTTGCCGGGGACTTTCCTTTAGGTTAGGTTTTAGATTTAGATTTTATTTAGATTTTATTTTAATTAGATTTATTTTCTTTGATTTTACTTGGGTATTTTTGTTGTTTTTATTGTGCAGGTAATATTCTATATTTATTGTGGAATTGCCTACCAAAAGAGGTAAGTAATATAACCCAACTTTTATTTATTCTTTTAGATTTTATTTCCTTTTGTGTATATTTCATTTATTTTCTTTTATTTAATTAAAAAAAAAACACGTGCATGCACCAATTGCATTATTCGTCTGGCACCGATTCTAGGAAAACACGTGGTTTAGTACGGTGAACCCTTTGGGCGTTATCATCCGAAACACCACAAACCTCAGCCCAATACCTATGACCAGTCTTTGAATGTAGGTATATTTTGCTGTAGGTAACCCAAGCTTACCTAAATTAGTGAACCCCAGCATTTGAATATGCACGATTTTCTTGCTTCACTAGTATTTTTGCTTGTGTATGCGCCGTTGGAAACGAGTAGGAAATAGACTTGAGGAAAACGACCTTTTTAATTTGACTCCGACCCGCTACACGGATTTAGGCGGTACTTTGATTTTTGCCAAAATGGTTAATGAAAATGATGGTGAAGTCCCGCCAACCAAAACCCTTAGGGACCGTTTGAACCCGTCTAGAGTGATACGTGAACCTGGGGTTGTTTTACCGGCCACTACCGTTAAGTTTGATATTAAACCTGGGACATTTAGCATGCTTCGAAAATTTAGGGGAATAGAGAATGAAAACCCGTATACCCACGTAAGAGACTTTGAAATGATCTGTGACACAATGAATTATCCGAACGTCACAAAAGATGTGCTTAGGTTGTGTTTGTTTTCTTTTCCCCTAGAAGAGAGAGCAAATGAGTGGTACCATTTGATTCCCTTTAAAACAATCACCACCTGGGATGGATTTGTAGAGGCCTTTGTTAAGAAGTTCTACCCACACCACAAGACTGCTGCTGTTAGGCAGTCTATCCAAACCTTTAAGTAGAAAATAGGTGAGAGCCTACATGATTACATAGAAAGGTTTAATGAATTGTTATACCAATGCCCGCACCATGGCTTTGAGAAAGCCCACATAGCCCAAATCTTATATGAGGGTTTTGATAGTGAAACCCGAATGCAGGTAGAAACAATGAGTGGTGGAGAATTTACCCATCAAGACCCAGATGAATGTTTTGACGAGTTCATCGAGTTAGATGAAAAGACTTGTCAATGGGCTTCAATGAGGGAGCCCGAAATAATTAGGAACCCTATCCATAGGGTCAATAGAGTTGATAATGGGTCAGATATCCTTAGGCATCTAGAGGCCTTAGAGATGAACCATAGGTCTACCCAAACTATGAGCTGTAGCAGTGAGCCCAGAACCTATCCAGGTACCATTTGTGGTGACCAAAGTTATAATGGACCTCAATGCCCCCTGTTTTACCCAACTGAAACTACTCGTGACCAGGTTAGTGTCCTACATGGTGGTATGAACTCTAAATATGAGGGTCGAACAAAGTTTGATCATTATTCTAATACATATAACCCGGGTTGGAGACATAACCCGAATTTCTCATGGTCTAAAGGTGCTCATCAGGGTAGCCCATCTAGCAACCCACCACCAGGCTTTCCTAGGAACCAACTTCAAGTCCAAGAACCGAGCCCAGTTGAACAAAAGGTGTCTTCTCTAGAGGAAACTTTAAGACTCTTTATTGAAGGTAGTGCCCGAAATAATGCCGAGACTACCCAAAATTTTAAAATTTTAGGAAAGAGGTTTGATGAAGTTCAACGTAACCAAAAAAATAGTGACCGAGATATTGCCAACATAGAGACTCAGATAAGTCAACTGTCAAATAGGTTAAATGATATTAAGTTCTGAGACTAAGCCTAAGTACTTTAGGTTAATAAAATCGACACATTTGCTTAAGAATGACCACTACTCTCACCGTGGTCAATTATGTAAGTCAAACCTAATTGACTTAGAGGATCCTCAATTATTTAGGTTATTATTATGTGCTTCTAAGTTTTTATTTGAGTTTTTCCAGACTCTAGGACCTAATAATTCGGATCCCACCTATGAAGAAACGCAACCAATGAAAATATTTTATTTAGACCCCTTCATAGAACCTGAACCTGAACCACAATTAGATATAAATTTCTTAATCAGGAAACTAGGTAAGGGTATGCTAGTCTTGTTCATTTCGTTGGTTTATTACAGTTTCCTTTGGTCAGTTCTATTTGGTTTTGATGACCCACAGTTATTCCGACTACTGTTATACGATTCGAGGTGACTAATCCTTTCTTAGTCTGGCTGAAGACTTTAAACTTAGCACTTCTTGGGAGGTAACCCATG
Organism: Papaver atlanticum; assembly: GCA_023531105.1. Taxonomy (NCBI): domain Eukaryota; kingdom Viridiplantae; phylum Streptophyta; class Magnoliopsida; order Ranunculales; family Papaveraceae; genus Papaver; species Papaver atlanticum. The sequence continues at coordinate 1,769,586 of JAJJMB010002379.1, read as the reverse complement.
TTCAAGCAACACGGTAATATCTTTCCTTAACTCTTTTGCTTTAAATGGTAACAGTTTCTCCTTGTTCATACTTTTAATTTTATCTTTAGAACATTGAGGACAATGTTAGATTTAAGTTTGGGGGTATGGGAGAAACTTTTTAGTTGCATTTTAAACTCCAGAGCCTAGAAATTTATGCCTATTAAGGATGGCACTAACCAATCTAAGTGGATGGAAGCATTTTGGTTTAGGAGTTGAGGAACCAATCTGATTAGATGGAAACATCTATAAGAGTCTATTCATAAAAGCACAGAGCTCAGGTGTTAGAAATAACATGATAGTTTCGCCATATCTCGTTGAGTCCTTTTCATTTCTATTTTTATTTTCTTTTCTTTTAAAATATATGTTTCTCTAAGTGATTAGGTGGGGCTCACGATTCAAGTTGTTACCAATGCTAGGGTGAAATAGAGTGATTGAGATACCAAAAAAAAGGGAAATATCGCAACTTGCTGTGGAGGAAAAAACCAAGTTTATTCTCGAATTTTCTTTGCTCTACTATGTATAAAAGGGTTGGTTAGGGTCCTAGGAAGGGAAGGAAGAAGTTATGGGAAGTTTAGAGCCTTAGAGAAGCTAGAAAAATCATTGGAAGAAAACACGTTTCTGCTGGTGCAAACTGTGCCAGAGAAGACGAAGAACATAAACAGCAGAAAAAGAAAGTCGCAGATTCTGTGACCGTAACTTTCAAATTTTAAACCTTTTGTAACAATTTTTCCAACAGTTATTTTCAGTTGTTACCAATGCTAGGGTGAAATAGAGTGATTGAGATACCAAAA
>JAJJMB010002379.1:1717605-1768674 GCA_023531105.1 Papaver atlanticum | reverse complement strand
AAAAAAAAAAAAAAAGACCAGACCAATTAGACCAATCGGAATAAATATTAACACTTGGATAGCAATATGTGTGTGTTCTCCCTGTCTCCGTCGCCTAAACAAGCGTGGAATGCAGGATCCACGGGAATTACCATGTAATCTGCTGACAAGGAGCATGCGCTTGGATCCACAAGATCTAATCATGTCGTTAAAAAGAAAAATTAAAAAATAATAAATAAATAAATAAATGTGTGTTCAATAAATCGACCGCTGGTTCCCTTGTATATGCCAGACGAGTTGAAATATGTATTTCTTGGTAATGAGAATACTCCTCCTGCCATAATTGTCTCCGACTTAGAGCCCAATCAGGAAAGTAGATTAGTTAGTGTTCTCCAAGAGCACAAGATCGCAATAGGGTGAACTATAACAGATTTGAAAGGAATTAGTCCTGCTGATTGTATGCACCACATCTACCTATAAGAAGGTGCCCAAACTTCAAGAGAAATGCAGAGACGTTTAAATCCTAATATGAAAGAAGTTGTTCGCACTGAGGTGCTCAAGTTATTAGATGCGGGTATCATATACCCCATATCTGATAGTAAATGGGTCAACCCTTTCCAGGTTGTCTCAAAGAAGTTTGGGATTACAGTAGTTGCGAATAAGAATAATAAATTGATCCCTACCCGTGTTACTGCCGGGTGGAGAGTTTGTATAGACTACCGTAAGCTAAACTCATCCTCAAGGAAAGATCACTTTCCTTTACCATTCATCGACCAGATGTTAGAAAGATTAGCTGGCCACAGTCATTATTGTTTCCTAGATGGATATTCTGGTTATAACCAAATCCCTATAGCTCCGGAGGACCAAGAGAAGACAACCTTCACATGTCTATTTGGTACTTTTGCTCACAGGCGTATGCCTTTTGGGTTGTGTAATGCACCCGCAACATTCCAACGTTGCATGCTAAGTATCTTATCGGACATGGTTGAGCGATTTCTCGAGGTCTTTATGGACGATTTTTTGGTTTTTGGATCCTCTTTCGATGAATGCTTGCACCACCTTACACTACTTCTAGAACATTGTAAAGAAAATAACTTAGTCCTTAATTGGGAAAAGTGTCATTTTATGGTTAAATTTGGAACAGTGTTAGGACATGTGGTGTCCTCTAAGGGAATAGAAGTTGATAAAGCCAAGGTTGGCCTAATTTCAAAATTAAGACCACCTAAGAATGTAACAGATGTTAGATCTTTCCTTTGCCATGCAGGATTTTACCGTCGTTTCATCAAAGACTTTAGCAAGATTGCTTTACCTCTATCGAACTTACTTGCTAAAGATATTCCTTTGTATTTGATGAAGCCTGTGTTCAAGCTTTTGAGAAGCTTAAATTATTATTGACTTCTGCCCCTATCATCCAACCACCCGATTGGAACCTCCCATTTGAACTCATGTGTGATGCGTCCTATTATGCGGTTGGTGTTTTCCTTGGACAATGACGTGATAAAGCACCTAGTGTGATTTATTATGCTAGTAGGACCCTAAACGATGCCCAGATAAACTACACTACTACCGAGAAAGAAATGTTATCCATCGTTTTTGCTTTGGAGAAATTTAGATCATATCTCCTATGGTCTAAGGTCATAGTCTATTCTGATCATGCAACACTCAAATATCTTCTTTCAAAGAAGGACTCAAAACCTCGGCTGATCAGATGGGTTTTGCTATTCCAAGAATTTACTCTAGAAATTCGTGATAAGAAAGGGTCTGAAAATGTAGTAGCTGACCATTTATCCCGTATCCTTGATGAGACTAGAGATGATGAGATACCAATCCATTATACGTTCCCTGAAGAACAACTATTTTCCATCTCCGAGTTACCCTGGTTTGCTGACATTGTCAATTATTTGGTAACTAGTCAAATGCCCGACCATTGGTCTAAACATGATAGAGCTAAATTCTTGTCTGAGGTTAAATACTTTTTCTGGGATGATCCGTACTTATTCAAATATTGCCCCGATCAGACCATCCGTCGTTGTATTCCTGACAACGAAATCTCCAGTGTTTTGACTTTTTGTCATTCTGGAGCTTGTGGGGGTCATTTTAGTTCTAAGAAAACAGTTGCGAAGGTTTTATAATATGGCCTTTACTGGCCAACACTTTTTAAGGACTCCCACCTATTTTGTCAAAGTTGTGAGAGATGTCAGAAGTTAGGGAAGTTGACTCGAAGAAATATGATGCCACTTAGTCCTATACTAATAATAAAACTATTTGATGTGTGGGGTATAGATTTTATGGGCCCTTTTGTCAATTCATGTGGCAACTTTTACATCTTATTAGTTGTGGACTATGTTTCTAAGTGGGTTGAAGCAATAGCTACCAAGACAAACGATCGCCACGTTGTAATCAAGTTTGTTAGAGACAATATTTTCTCTCGATTTGGTATGCCTAGAGCAATCATTAGTGATGGAGGTTCCCATTTTTGAAATCGATCTTTTGAGACACTCATGAAGAAATACTCCATTACCCATAAGGTTTCTACACCTTACCACCCACAAACTTGTGGCCAAGTAGAAGTGTCTAATAGGCAAATCAAACAGATATTAGAGAAGACCGTAAACCCTACCCGAAAGGATTGGTCTTTGAGCTTAGTGGAAGCTTTGTGGGCTTACCGAACCGCTTTTAAGACTCCATTAGGGATGTCTCCGTACAGACTTGTCTTCGGTAAAGCCTGCCACTTTCCTGTAGAATTAGAACACCGAGCTTATTGGGCCATTAAAAAGCTAAACTTTGACCTATCTACTACTGGTGATCATCGTAGACTGCAACTCAATGAGTTAGAAGAAATTCGTAATGATGCTTACCAGAGTGCGAAAATTTACAAGCAGAAAACCAAATTTTTTCATGATAAATCGATTATTCGAAAGACATTTGAACCAGGTCAAAAGGTTCTCCTTTACAATTCTTATTTACATCTTTTCCCTGGTAAATTAAGATCTCGGTGGTCCGGACCATATTTTGTCAAAATTGTTTTTCCCCATGGTGCAGTTGAAGTTGAATATCCTAAGAACGGAGAAACTTTCAAGGTTAACGGTCAACGGTTGAAACCATTCTTGGAGTTACCCAGTCATGCAATACAAGAATCGGAGCTGAGACATCCTGTCTACCAGGATTAATTTTAACGGGTAACAAAGTCTGGATGAATACACTAAACTTAGCGCTTAATGGGAGGCAACCCATACTTTGTGATATGAAGGTCCCTCTGGAGGACCCTGCTGTTGTTGTATATTGGTTTTATTTTTGTTTTTATTTTTTCTTGCTCCCATAGAAGGATTGCTACGCTTCATCCAGGTACTATCTTTCTGACTTACCTCTTTATTCCTCTTGTTACTTATATTTTTGGTATTGTACTTTAATTTGAAACATTGGGGACAATGTTAGATTTAAGTTTGGGGGTGAGGGAAAAACTTTTAGTTAGTTCTTAATAAAATAAAATTTAAAATTTAAAAAGTATAAATTTTTTTAAAAAAATTGAAAAATAATAATAATTAAACTCCAGAGCCTAGAAATTTGTGTGAAATCAGGATGACACTAACCAATCTAAGTGGATGGAAACATCTTGGTTGTAGGAGTTAAGGAACCCAATAACAAAGTCTATTCATAAAAAGACAGAGTTCAGGTGTTAGAATGGAATCATCACACTACGTTATGTTTTTATTTTATTTAAAAAATTGTATGTTTCTTTAAGTGATTTGGTGGGGCCCACACATCGAATTGTTACCCCTGCCGGATGGAATAGAGTGATTGAGTTACTAAATAATAAAGAGACCAGACCAATCAGACCAAACGGAATATATATATATATAAATACAAAATTATAATAATTTTTTTTTTATTATTAACACTTGGATAGCAATATGTGTGTGTTTTCCCTGTCTCCGTCGCCTAAACAAGCGTGGAACGCAGGATCCATGGGAACTATCATGTAATCTGCTGACAAGAAGCATGCGCTTGGATCTAAAAGATCAAATCATGCAGTTAAAAAAAATGATGAAAAATGAAAAATTTATTATTGTTCAATAAAATCGACCGCTAGTTCCCTTGTATATGCCAGTGAGTTGATCTAGAATTAAGATTATCGACCGCTGGTTCCCTTGTATATGCCAAGCAGTGTTGATATTAGTCCAAACCAGTATCTCAATCCATTAGGATTCATAGGTTCATCTTGGCGGAGGCCTTCAGACAGATATGGGAAACACCGTTCACCTTAGACAACATTGTTTTGAACTATCTATCTCTATAATCCATCTTCTTAATCTATTCATTTGTGTGATTCCGATTATTAATGTCCATAGTGCGACTATCTGAATAAAACTCTGTCACTTATATATATATGAATATGATTCGCATCAGGGTACTTTCTCTTGTGATCAATGAGAGTATGCCAACCAAGGAGATTCTTTAGTTTCATTCCTGAGTTCTTCACAGATAGCTAAGGTTTGGAATAAAGGTTTTGTGGGTACACCTCTTGTAAACCCTCCCGAGACTATAAATCGGCCACTAGGGCCACCTAGGGGTTTAAAGGCTTGTTATACATGCTAAGTGTGACTGTATCCTCAACGACAGGGAGTTGTATGTTTTAAAATTAGTTTAGTTTGATTTTCTCGAGGACTAGCAAAGTCTAAGTGTGGAGGAATTTGAATTGCAGAAAATAGGTCATGAGTGAGGGAGGGACCAACCACATGGTATGATGGACGACCATGTGGTGCCCAAGTGCTCGAGTGAGCATGCACCAGGGTCCTTAGTTGACAGGTTGGTGAAAAAATGATCAAATGCCGGTGTTGATCATTTATTAGAATAATGCTCGAGCGAACGTTAGGTGATAAAACCTAATTATGGAGAAGTGAGGGACCGACTAAAGGAGCATAGAACCGTCCCTTGGTGGTGTGGGACCAGATGATGGTTAACTGAGCAAATTCCAAGTTGGTTGAAAAGAGTTTGGACCCAATATGAACAATTGAGCAAATTAGGTCAAAATCACGAAGATGTGTGGGACCGGCTCCTGGCGAGTCTTAAGGCCAGCCTTGGTCGGTCAAGGAAGCATGCCCGTGTCACCATAATGCCCGTATCTCAATCCTAAGAGTTTTGGTATTTTCTGATGTGCGTTTGAGCAATATTTTGGATTTTCAGAAGAGTTTGATCTTTGACTGAAATTCTTGATTTTTGCTCGAATGGGCAAGTAGAACTTTGCTCGTTTAATAAATTTTTTGAGAATATTAAAATAATAATATTTTAATATTTGACGTGAGTAGCCTAGTCGGTCACGTGACCATTTGACTTTTTGGTTTTTTCATGGTTTGAGCAATATTTGAGAAAATATGAAGAAACCATGATTTTTGCTCAAACGGAGGAGTTTCATGAGATGAGGGAAATAATAATTATGAAAACAAGGGATTGTAAGGTGTGGGACCGGCCACGGCTAAGGCATGGCCGGCCGGCTAGGTAGCCCGGTCCCACGGCACCTTCCCTATTTTTATTATTTTTCATGAAACTGTGAAAATTTGGAGAAATCGTGAGTTTTGCTCAAACAAGGAAAGTTGCTCGAATGAAGTAGTCTTCATGAGTTCATGAAAATAACAAAAAAAAAGAAAAAAAAGGAAGAGGTTTGGGGGACCGGCCACGGTGGCATGATCGGATGGCCGGTGGGCCCGGTCCCTAGGCGCCTCTTTTATATTTATTATTATTATTATTTTCTCTCTCCTAATTTGTGTAGGATTCCTCGTTTGTACATACTTTCAAATGCTCGTTCGTGCATTTGGGTGCTCGTTCGTGCATCATTGTTGAGTACACTTGCACCATTTTCTTGGGGCTTACTCGGTGATAGTCCAGATGTCTGATTGTTGAGTAATTATTACTAATTCATGAAATTCAGCGGAGAATGATTCATGAAACGGAGTAATAAAAACAAATTGAGTATCTATTACTAATCCATGAATCCAGTCGGAGGATTCAGGGAACAGAGTAATGAGATAAAACGGTTATCCATTACTAATCCATGGAATCAGCCGGGGATAACCATGGAACGGAGTAATGAGATGAAATAGATTATTTTATAGGAATTCAGTCGGTGAATGTCACGGTAGAATTAATATATTACAGAAGAGATATGAGATAGTTGAAGAATCATACTCGTTCTGAATAGTGCATAGTCAGGAAACAACGTGCAGCGTCGATGTCCTGAAGGCGTTTAGCCCTCCAGCAAACAATTATGTCTAGAGAGCCACCTTAATCTATACATGGTCTCTCTACATAGTCAGGGAATATCGAGTATCGCCGACGTCCTGAAGGCGTTAAGCTCTCCGACAAACAATTATGTCCAGAGAACCGCCCAATCGTTCTTCTATATAGAGGGGGTCTCTCTATGTAGTCAGGGAACAACGCGTATCGCCGATGTCCTGAAGGCGTTAAGCCCTCCGATAAATAATTATGTCCAGAGGAACGCCCAATTCTATTATTCTACATAGAGGGCAGGATGAAATGTGCAGCATCGAACGCTCAGCCGGGGAGGCCTTTCGAGAAACATATTCATCATGGCTCTGAGAGGAATGCTCACTCAGTCAGAGATCGTGAAATGGTTCACGGATCGTAAAACATGAATCATCACATGCGTTCCTGAAGACGGGTCAGAAACATGCAGTATCATGATTTTACGATTTTGACCTTTGTCGAAAATCCACCATCAATATTAAGTCCCTTGCTTAATGAGGGACAATCATGTTCCGCAATAAGCATTAGATGGTGATTTTCCAGTTGACGAGACAAGCAGTTACTCAGTCGTACAAAGGTATTTTCAGAATCCTCGATTTGCTCCAATGTTGTCATGTACGAGCAAATGCCCAGGTAAGGACCCTGACAGTATGATAGGGTGTCATCTCGTGAGCACGGGAAGATGGAGCACTGCTGATTTGAACGATCGGAGGTCCAGTTTTGGTCGGTTTAGCGTTTAGGGCCCGAGCCCAAAAAGGAAATCCTTGTTTTAGGAACAGACGTTCGTTTGTTAGTTAGTTTAAGAAACAAACAAAATAGACCTGAATCTAATGATAAAATTTTTGTCTATGCGCTTTCACGGAAGCCCAAATTTTATTTTTTTAAATATGTGAGATTTCACAAAAGGCAATAAACTCTCGTTTCAAAAGTGGATGCTCGTACGAGAGATTTTTTTTTTTTTTTATTTTTTTAATAGACGTGCGTCTGTTAGTAATAAAAAAAAAATTCTATGAGGTTTCATGATTTTTTTATATCTTCGAGCTTTCAGAAATCTTTGAAAATATACTTTCGTTTCAAAGACGAATGTTCGCGCGAGGGAGCAAAGAAGATATATATTTTCAAATTTACGTGAGTTTCACGTTAAAATATATTTTTTGTAAAATCAATGTTTTGATTTTGAACAACTGTTGAAAGTAGACAATTATACATGGTGAAATAATGTCTGTATGTGAGTTTTCACAATTGTATAATGGACGTCTGTCCAATTTTTGAAAAACCAGTGGATGTTAAAATTCACGTGGGTTATTCACGGTTTTATGAAAATCAAGTCATGATTTTGAATAATGAATTATGCTCGTCTTTGCAAGTTTGAAGGAACGAGCAAGTTTTCGAAATTCTGACGTTATAATCACTACAGCTAGTGAAATTGTAAATAGGTAAGAGGTTGATTGTTACCATTTTTGTTACGCGTTTTTTATTGGTATATCCATGACTCCATGTCTTTCGCCTAGATAGTGGTGACTTCTGGTTACAACCACTCTTCTGGCTCTTCCGAGGAACGCTCCAAAAATATCAAGTCAATGATGAAGACTTCTGCAGATGCTCATGCCGAGGTGAATCAACCTTTCAGAGACGCTAGAAAGATGATACATTGTATGTCTCTTGATCATCTGGGAGTCGTCCGTGGTGGAATCAACGCTTTCTTAGCCTTAGTGGATGCAGAAGAGAAGCAGAGACGAGATGAGTTATTACTGAAATGGAAAGCTGAAGGTGAAAGGCTTGCAGCTTATCAGCAAAACGCCGTCGGCTTCAGCAAATGATACTAGCGGCTGAAGACGAAGTCCGATCTCGCGCGGAAGGCGTAGTTTCTGATTCAGATGTAGATGAATGAAGAATTTCGTCATAATTCGTCATCAGAAAATTCAGAAGTCAGGTCTTCATTGAAATTGCTGTAGAATCTTTGTCCGGTGTCAGATTTTTGTGATCTACCCATGTTTCTGCATCCTCAGAAAATTTCCAATCTTTTGCAAAGAAGCTTTTTGGCTTTTGAGCACGTTTAATGGACGAAATTGACGAAACAGTAAACTTCTAGGAGGTTTTCAGAAAATTTTCAGCTGTCATGTAGTCCAAAGTTTTGGCTACATCTTTTTGATCGTTCATTCAATTGCTGTGAATTTTGGATATGTGGTAGAGAACACCCATACGAAGAGAATGGTATATGACCCATCCCTAGATTCTTCACTAGTTTCTCCCAGATCGCTGATTTGTGCGGGACAGTGTAAAATCATCTCAGACGAGCTTGTTGTAAAACACTCCTGTTGTGTCTTTAGACCATTCATTTGTGTCTTGAACGGTTGGTGAAGGATTTTAATGTCATTGATTCATTTGAGATTAGGACCCCTTGATTGATACATTAGCATGGTGCTTGCAGTGCCATCTTGTTTCTGTCAGTCGTAGAAACATCACTTCTGAAACCCTGGTCACGGGACCATAACTGAGGTTGCTCTCAAGAGGGGGTGATGTAATGACCGTGGTTGCATGATGTGATTTTTGAAGTGGTTGTAGTAAATGAGTTCAAATTCTCGGACTTGTGAAGATTCGAGTTTTTAAATTTAATAAAAATATATGAACAAAAATTATAAACAATGGGCGAGAGGTATTGGGACTAAGGATTTGGCCAATTCTCATGCATGTGGTTCAATTTATTTATTCTCAACAATTATAACCCAAATAAAATATGATATGGTGACTCTTATTTTTGCCTAAGTAGATTCTCAAAAGATTAGTTGTAAATCCTAAGCATGATGTATCAAAACATTTAAGCTAAGCATACATCATCAAATTAAATGACAACTAATTAATTCAAATCATATTTCAATTTTAAATTAATACAAAAGTCATAAAAAGAATAAATTAAATTTACCATATGATGAAAATCGACTCCCTCCGTCGTCCCAATGTTGGAGTTTAGCTCCTCATATCAAAAACAAGCTCATAAGATAGAAACATGGCTCAAAAGGTGTTTTTATTGAAGAGAAATAATAATACAGCGAATCTGCAACACTCAATGGTCGTTGCAGAAGTCATTGTTACAAAGGAATAAGACTGTAAAAAGAACGATAGTTTGATTTTGCAGCAGAATCTGCGACTGTCTTTGTGTGGGTCAATGTTCTTCGTCTCCTTTTTCTTCAGCAGCAGCAGGGTACTTTTCTATAACCCTGATTTCTCCGCCTCTGCAGCCTCCCTAAGCCTCCGTATCGACCCCAAACTCTCCACACTCCTTCTATATGACCCAACTAATCTATTTATATCAAAAAGACCGATTAAATCTCTCTAAAATCTCTTCCTTTCTCTTCACGGCAAAGTTGTGGCAATTTCTTGTTTTAGAATTTATACACGTTTCATAGCTTTCCTTTTGATTCTAAACTCTTCCTTAGATAGATACAAATCTTTGGTAAGGTTTATAGCACTTTAATCTGTCTAAAATTTCCTAAAATAGGTCACACACGTTACTTTCCATATTTTGCTGTTGTGATGAAAATCCATCGATTGAGCCCAGTTTAATCAATTTCAACACCTATATTAGATTCCTAGACCCATAAGGAGTCTATCCTATGAAAATCAGAGGTTTAGTCGACCTCAAACACCTCTAAAAATCCATCACCAAAACTGCCAGGAAACATGCTTTACGTTTTTGTTTCCCGCCAAAAACAGAATTTGAACGTGAATGGGAAAGGTTACCCCTTATCCAGTGGTCGACCCTTATCCGTTGCTGGAGTCCGCATAACACTCGTCCCCTTGGTGCCTTTAGTAATTTTTCTGGGATGTTTTCAAACACTTTTTCGGGGTTCCTCCGGGGTATTTCTGGGGTGCTTCTGGTACGTTATCTACGGAGGTTCAAATGTCACATTTTGAGCCAATTTCGCCGCAAAAGCTTATTTCTCCAAAAACACCTACAAAGAGATAAAATACCAACATAAGTACAAAAATGGGTACTAACAATATACACAATAGAGATGAAAATAGACATATAAATGCGTCTATCATTGCATGTCCCGGTGGTAGCATTCCTTTTATGATAAATGATCAGCACATGAGAGTCTGGTGCCACGGGTCTTGGACTGTGAAACTGATCGCCATGATCAGTGGACTGTCAGTCCCCAGTAATCCTCATTTTCAGGTAGAAAAATTGATGTAAAGACCTAGGTGGTCGAAGTTGGAGGTACCTTGATAAAGGACTTAGCGGAAAGTCCTGGTGGACACCGATCGACTGTGGAAGTTATGAATCCCGTCTAAGAATTGCTGCTTGCATGTTGTATGCTCTGGAAGCTGTAGGAACCTCATACGACGTCGGAATTCGATGCTTGACCCAAAATTTTGAAGCTAAGAGACTGAGTTATCACATGAGAAAAGAATCACTCAATTTGGAGTTGTATAGGTCAGCCAACGAAGCGTGCACATTTGTAATTTTTAATCCCGTACAAATTTTTCAGATTTCGTAAACCTGACGGTAAAGGCCATATCTTTCAGCTCGTATGTCCGATTGATGTGCTCTTTTGGTATATTTTAGAAGAGACACAGAAGAACATATTTCGTCAAGGAAGCATTGTCCCATTCCTTACCCATTGGTACGTTTTTGTAAACCCATGGCCTGAATTGTGTTGTATCTCCTTTGTAGAGGCGATGAGAACATCTTGTAGAAGACTTTGGCTCGTGCCCGTCTGTCATGAAAGCTTTGGGAAGGCGTTCATGTTAACATGTTTTCATGTCTACACATCTTGATATGAATCATTAGGGCTTGAATAAATACGATCCATCGAGTAACGCTTCAAAGAATAGACAGTTGATGAAGCCGGATGTTGCGCCTGAGACTGTTGTTGATGCTGAGATCACGATTGAATTCTCTCCATAAATTCTTTTTGATGCTGAGACCATGAATGGAGCTCCTCCACATATCCTTGTTGATGCCGATACTATGGTTGGAGTTGCTCCAGAGACCAAAAAGGCTAGAACCATGATTATCGATATAGTCTTTGCTCCTCCATCCAGTGAGCCTTTACATTCACGAACTAGTTCATGGGTTGAGCATTCTTACGACGAAGGTGTACTGGGAGTTCAACCCAAATTCTCCTGAACATTATGACTTTACCATGAAGTGGTTTTGTCAGGGAATTGATGTTGTTGCGGTAGATAGCATCAGCAGTCTTCATTCTGAATGCGATCGGTGAAGAGAGGAAGTTCTTCAGTCATGCAATAGTTTGTAATGTAGAGAGGTCCCGTTGATGAAGTTTCATGGAATAACATCAGGTTGCAATAAATAAATTTGAATCGATCTTTCCAATAAGATCAAGTCCCCAGTGTATGTTGAAGGAGTTTGTGCCATCCATGGATAAATGATGTTGCATCTGCTTCAGAAATATTATCATGGGATAATGAAGACTTATCGATTGTAGTTCAGTTACACTTTGATCGTGCTGTTGTTGAATCAGTGTGTCATCATCGAGATATTTGTGCTGAAGCCAGATGCGCCATTATCGAAGGTGTACTCTTTGATTGGTGGTACAATTTGAAGGCTTCTTAGATGCTTGAGCGTTGAAGCATATATTCCTTAAGCATCGAATGTCTTAGGTTTGATCATCTCGGACCTGAGTATCTTCTGTTGATTCAGCATTCCTTTCGTTGCGGTAGTGGGATTCAATACTTGTGCAGACATCAGAGCTTTCTGATTTTGTGGGACACATGGACACTCCTGCAAGGTTGTGGAGAAACACCTAAAGTTTTCTTTGCCATGCTTGGACATCATCTCAGTAATTAATGTCTCGGTGCTCGATTCGGAGAAATATCAGTATCAACCACTTGGTAAAATACTAATGCGGTGAAGTTACCATTCATAGCGTCTTGCAGAGTTGCTAGCAGAATTGAGTCCCCATGCTAGGATAACATGTGAGAAAATAAATGACATAAACATGGGAGGAATGAGACTTGCCTGAGTCCGGAACCTCTTGATGAATGTCTATGCATCTTTTGCAGGTTCTTGCTTCAATCTCGTCAAAGTTCGAAATTCCTCCAAGTGCTCTGATGATGGAATGTCCGTAAAATCTTCTGGATCAGAACTTTCTTCGTTGGAGAGATGTGCAACCAAAGGCGCTTTGTCAGTACCCGTATTTTCAGCGTGGATCCATGCTCGTCTGAAGAACATGTCATATCCTGAATCATCCTGATTATGTGAAACTTGGTTTCTGTCCAGGTTGAACTTATGTTCACTTTGAGAGTGATGTAGCCATAAATATTTCCGAGCGATCCTTCAAGGTATCTGATTGAGATAGGATCACGACTAACTTCTCGTTGAGTGATGCCTGCGGCACTGAGGGTTTTCAGTGGAATGATGTTGATGACGGTGTCAGCATCGATCAACATTCTTCCGAATTCATTTCCTCTGAGATGGACTGTGGTAAGTAGTCCCCAGTTGTACATCTCTTTGTCTGTGGCTAAAGGCTCAAGAAGTATTTCCGGAATGGACTTTCTGACACAATGTGATTCAGTGTTGTGAACATGTCTCTCATTTGTGCCTTCAACAGATAGAGTAATTCACATATATGTTGGATTGAACTTCCTTTTTGCTAGGTTGTTCAGAGAAAGTGAAGATCTTGATTGGGAGAGGGTTTTGTGTACTCCTTCAGTCCCCAGTTTGAAGCTATTATGGATCAACCTTCTCTTTAAAGATGCGCTTCAAAATATTGCAGTCACTTGTTGGATGATTGATGAACCCATGAAGGCGACAGTACCTGGGATTCTCCATTTCTTCTTCAGTTAGCTCTCTCCTGATGAACGACAATTTGATCGCACCATCTTGAACCCAGATTTCCAGTAACTCGATCACTCCTTCATGAGAAGAGGGAAGTTTGAGTCTGTCTGATCATTTCCCGTTCATTGATGCCGGGTCGAGGTTTGTGCATTTCAGGATATGTTATCTTTTCTTTGCGCCTTCGTAGGAGCCTGGGATGTTGGAGATACGTTCTGATGCTGTGTGTCGGATTTCCCTTCATTCCTTTCAGCAACAACGTTTATTGAAGGTTGGAGATCGTACTGATTGTTGACCAGGTGTCGTCTGCTACGAGGTTCCTCGACGTTTGCAGATTTTGCTCTTTCCAGTAAAGCAGGTGCAGTAGTCGTTGATCGTTTGGCTTCTTCATTAAGTTCTGAGAAAGTTTGGAATCAAAGATTTTCTGGTAAAGCTATGTAGACCGAGATCATTCCATTGATGCACAAGTCTACAAGTTGATGTTCAGTGACATTCGGATCATGACAAAGATCGAACTCTGAACTTTTTCACGTAATCATTGGGATGTTCATTGTTCCTCTGAAACATTCTTCCCAGGTCTTAGAGGGTGACCTGTTCTGAAATGAAGAAATACTTTCTGCAGAAAGCATTAATCAATTCTCCCCAACTAGTGATCCTTCTTGGTGCGATATTGTTATACCATGTGTATGTTTGGCCTGTCAGAGATTTTGAGAATTCCTTCAAACGGATGACATGATTGTGTTCATGTTCTCCTAATGCTTCCAGGAATCGAGAAATATGTTCTCGAGCGTTCCCCGTTCCATTGTATAGCGTGAGCGTTGGATAAGAGCTCTCGGGAGAGGAATCCTCTGTGTATCAGCAGGGTACGGAGGGTGATAACGGTGGACAAATGTTGTTTTGTCTTTTCCTCGATCCTCCATAAAGCGTTCCAGATCTTCGCGAGTGATGAAACCTGCAGGTTCCTTCATTGGTGGGTTATCTGCAGCCTTGTGGACTTCATCATCATCTACTACATGGATTGGAGTGACTTATGGATTAGCAGCCGAAGATGTTTCTTTGGCTTTTCCTTTCTCTTGAGTTTTCCTTGACATCTTGTCTGTGAGAGTTTTGAGATAATTGCACAGCTCTTTCTGAGTGTTAGCCATGTCAATTTGATTTTTGGCAAGAGTTTCTTACACCTTCATGAGATCACCTATGGTAGGCGGATTTCTTATGATTTCTTCAGGAGACCTGCCGAATAGAGGATTGTCTTCGATGTTGGTTTGTGGGGGCGTGATATCACCAGTGCCATTGTTGGAAGCAAGAGTAGTTTCTGGAGTACCACCATGGTTGCTAGTGCTAGCGTTGTTTGGGTTAGGATTTGTAACTGAACCTGACCTAAGATCAACCATTTTTTGTAGAAACGTGAGATTGCAACCGAGAGATTAATCTCCCACTGTGGTCGCCAATCTGTTGATGGGGAAAAACGATTTGCTAGTTTTTTAGGAAAGTGAAGAGACGACCGATCAGACGAGGATCCTCAACCGATAAAACTGCATAACCTCACACAAATGTACTGCACGGGAGTGCTTTGAGTTCGAGAGATCAATCTGTAGGACTCCGGCCTAAACAAGGTCAATGGCCATTCCAGAGTCAATTCGGTCACAAAGAGGGAGATGGGTTGATCTGTAAGAGGGAAGCTGAGAATTGTGGGACCAATGATGATCAAGGATTGTGGATGTGTTGAAGGTTTCTGCAAATGATGAATAATTTCAAATGATTGAGAGAGTGTTGCTCACACGATGATTCTTGGTTAGACGATGGATTCTCTGTTAAATATCTCGTGGATTTTTTGTGTCCTCTCAATCATGGATTCAGCGACTTATTTATATTGTCAGAATAGTGAACACCTTGATCCCAGTAAGTGTGACGGTTTCTTGAGTGAAAGAGTGGGAAAGTGGGAAATCATGGTGAAACCAGTTCCAGGTCGTGTGGAGACTTGGTTAACCGTCCACCCACTACTTTGCTAACTCCTTCAACCGTTAGCACGACTTACTCACATTTCTCATCGTGGATGAACACACGTGCCGTAGGCCGCCAGACCAAAACCCTAAGTAATATCCCCCCATGTGACATGATTGATGTCTCGCGAACGTGAAGTCTGCAAAGCAGACGTGTATTTAATCAGTCAGTCGTTGATTTGATTAGACAGTGAGTCTAAGTTTTGTTGAATTGGGCATGAGTGACGAATGCTCAGTGATTCATGGATTGAACATGTAATACGTATAGTTCTTAAATGATGTTGATATTGCTCGTCTGAGCAAATATTGCAAATTCGATGAATTGTTGAATATTGAGTTAGATCAATATTCGAGCAACTGAGCAAGTATTGCTCAATTCGATAAATTACTGAATATTGATAGTTGGATCAATATTCAAGCAACTGAGCAAGTATTTCTCAATTCGTTAAATTGCTGAATATTGATAGTTGGATCAATATTCGAGCAACTGAGCAAGTATTGCTCAATTCGATGAATTATTGGTAACGTGACCCAATAAAATATTAATTAAAATATTGGTAGTCTACCAAATATTATATAATTAATCTGGATGTCGATTACTAGATCAACATAAAATTATTAGTGTTTGAACTTGCTCAAAATTATGATTTGTGGAGCGTTTGTTCGAAACCCTAATTTTTGATCAATTGTTCGTTAATTGATGAATTGCAGAAAATAGGTCATGAGTGAGGGAGGGACCAACCACATGGGATGATGGACGACCATGTGGTGCCCAAGTGCTTGAGTGAGCATGCCCCAGGGTCTTTAGTTGACCGGTTGGTGAAAAAATGATCAAATGTTGGTGTTGATCATTTATTAGAATAATGCTCGTGCGAGCGTTAGGTGATAAAACCTAATTATGGAGAAGTGAGGTACTGACTAAAGGAGCATAAAACCGGCCCTTGGTGGTGTGGGACCAGCTGATGGTCAACTGAGCAAATTCCAAGTTGGTTGAAAAGAGTTTGGACCCAATATGAACAATTGAGCAAATTAGGTCAAAATCATGAAGATGTGTGGGAACGGCTCCTTGCGAGCCTTAGGGCCGGCCTTGGTCGGTCAAGGAAGCATGCCCGTGTCACTATAATGCCCGTATCTAATTCCTGAAAGTTTTGGTATTTTCTGATGTGCGTTTGAGCAATATTTTGGATTTTCAGAACAGTTTGATCTTTGACTGAAATTCTTGATTTTTGCTCGAATGAGCAAGTAGAAATTTGCTCGTTTAATCAAAATTTTGAGAATATTAAAATAATAATATTATAATATTTGACGTGAGTAGCCTAGTCGGTCACGTGACCATTTGACTTTTTGGCTTTTTCATGGTTTGAGCAATATTTGAGAAAATATGAAGAAACCATGATTTTTTGCTCAAACGGAGGAGTTTCATGAGATGAGGGAAATAATAATTATGAAAACAATGGATTGCAAGGTGTGGGACCGGGCACGGCTAAGGCATGGCCGACCGGCTAGGTAGCCCGGTCCCACGGCACCTTCCCTATTTTTATTATTTTTCATGACACCGTGAAAATTTGGAGAAACCGTGAGTTTTGCTCAAACAAGGAAAGTTGCTCGAATGAAGGAGTCTTCATGAGTTCATGAAAATAACAAAAAAAAAAGAAAAAAAAGGAAGAGGCATGGGGGACCGTCCACGGCGGCATGACCGGACAGCCGGTGGGCCCGGTCCCTAGGCGCCTCTTTTATATTTATTATTATTATTTTCTCTCTCCTAATTTGTGTAGGATTCCTCGTTTGTACATACTTTCAAATGCTCGTTCGTGCTTTTGGGTGCTCGTTCGTGCATCATTATTGAGTACACTTGCACCATTTTCTTGGGGCTTACTCGGTGATAGTCCAGATGCCCGATTGTTGAGTAATTATTACTAATTCATGAAATTCAGCGGAGAATGATTCATGAAACGGAGTAATAAAAACAAATTGAGTATCTATTACTAATCCATGAATCCAGTCGGAGGATTCAGGGAACGGAGTAATGAGATAAAACGGTTATCCATTACTAATCCATGGAATCAGCCGGGAATAGCCATGGAACGGAGTAATGAGATGAAATAGATTATTTTCTAGGAATTCAGTCGGTGAATGTCATGGTAGAATTAATCTATTGCAGAAGAGATATGAGATAGTTGAAGCATCATACTCGTTCTGAAGAGTGCATAGTCAGGAAACAACATGCAGCGTCGATGTCCTGAAGGCGTTTAGACCTCTAGCAAACAATTATGTCTAGAGAGCCACCTGAATCTATACATGGTCTCTCTACATAGTCAGGGAACAACGAGTATCACCGACGTCCTGAAGGCGTTAAGCTCTCCGACAAACAATTATGTCCAGAGAACCGCCCAATCGTTGTTCTATGTAGAGGGGGGTCTCTCTATGTAGTCAGGGAACAACGCGTATCGCCGACGTCCTGAAGGCGTTAAGCCCTCCGACAAACAATTATGTCCAGAGGACCGCCCAATTCTATTATTTTACATAGAGGGCACGATGAAATGTGCAGCATCGAATGCTCAGCCGGGGAGGCCTTTCGAGAAACATATTCATCATGGATCTGAAAGGAATGCTCACTCAGTCAGAGATCGTGAAACAGTTCACGGATCGTAAAACATGAAGCGTCACATGCGTTCCTGAAGTCGGGTCAGAAACATGCAGTATCATGATTTTACGATTGTTACCTTTGTCGAAAATCCAACATCAACAACTTGACCTGGCTTCACGAATCGCAATAAAGTCTTTGATAGTCGTTAAACCCTAAAATGGTTTCTTGAGAGGACGACTCTAGACACAACTAGGACACACCAAAAAGTAGTATCAGGATTCAAAGATCCAAGTTGCCAAGAGTTCCCCTTATATAGATATTCAAAGCATAGGTTGCTTTAGGTTTAAGCTAAGATAGCTTTGGAACCAAGCTAACAATATTCACCGTTAGATGAAAACTTTGAATCTCATTCACATAAACAAGATATACACTCTGGTTAGCTAAACCGTAACCGAACCGTGTATAAAGACTATGTCCAACATGGTTAGCCGAAACTAGCCGGTTTAAACTTAAAAGCTTAACACTCTTTTGCATGAACACAAAGACATTGATCTAGAGTCACAATCATGTGATCAAATAAGTCTAATGTTTTTAGAAAATTGATCAAATGCAAATTAACTCATAGAAATAATTTAATCGCAACTGAATCATAATCGACATAGTTAGTAAATACACAAAGTACAAATACATGAGTCGTTCATGAATCTGCTGAGTCATGGTACACGGACCGGTTTGCAAACTTATGAGAAAAACCGAGTTCCGGAGTTGACATTGTTAGAGCATAGCTCGGTTGAACCATCCAAGAGTTGGTATGTCAAGTTTGGTTGTCATATTTTAGTGAATCAAAACTCATTTAAAGAGTCGCTTGATTATATACTAGAGTCAACTTCGTATAGGTTAGCTTCAAAGTGTTAGGATATGAGACTTACAAGTATTACATGAAGACTTGAAAAATGTGAAGAAGTATGGAGCTACAATGACAAACATCATCCTTCCTCTTGAGGTTAGTAATATTTGACTTGAACTGTTTCATTCCCTAACGTATCTTTCAAGTCGTGCATATTGAAAACATAACTGCGAAGCTGTGTATGATACTATAGTTAGACATAGTATTAAGGAATACAATACGAGGTTTATTGCTTAACCATTAAACTTTGTATATAAGACATCGACATGATCATATGAATGCTATTGTGATTATGTATGGGTATGAGTGAAGATTTCTTCCTAGTAAACAATGTTTTACATTCGTTTAAAGGAAGTAAGTTCATAAACTCGTTTTGTGAATCGAAAGGGAGATCGCTAGGCTTATTGGTATTGTTATTCATTGCAAATCTATTTTGAATTACCAATATGTGTGTTTAGTATAACCTCTCATAAACTTGTTATGTATCTTGGTAAAACTATTCACAAGGCCCGACTTATGTATTGGTATGACTTTTATTAGTGAAACCGATCTTAAGTAATCACTCAAGATGGTATGATCGATGCCTTGTAAATAACAACTTTTATCTAGCCATTGGGTAACCGATCCTACTAAGAGGTGCAACAAATTTTCAAGAGGGGAATCGATCCTTGTAAGAGGTGCAACACTTTTTTAGTAGATGGGGGAACCGATCCTATGAAAATGTGCAACAAGTTTGTAGTTTTGGGGGAACCGATCCTATGGACATGTGCAACCGAATACAGGTAGTTACCATAAGTTGTGGGGAACCGATCCTAGTACCTAGTCAACCGAATTTTGGTAACTAGCATGACTATGCACAATACTCACATGGAGGTAGAATCGAAACTTGTTTTGGTAGAACCGTTAAACCCATGATTGGTGATTTGATAGGATAATAAATCACATAGTTCTTGGAATTCAGATGAACCAATTCTAAACTTGTTTGGAAGTGTGGCAAATCGTTTCCATGATTATAAGTATGAAAAAGGACTTGCAAAGTAAGGATGTCGACATACTTTGAACATGTGAAGTAACTCTTATCATTAATTGTTCAAAGATATTCCTTAATAGCAAAAGGAGAATCCTAGGATCGAAATAAATTGAGAATCTTTTAATTAAGGTTTCTTAGTTTTTATATGCTATTTAATTTCCAGCAATTAAATGCATATCTTTAGAAAATAATAATTAGCAATGTGCATTTACTGATTATAGATTTTTCTATTGGGATTTCGGTCAATATTTTGACAGTGCATTTCCAGGAGTTATGAAAACCGATTTTGTGTTTATTGCATATCATTGAGAATATTCGGTTTTAGAAATTCCTTGGTGTCCAAACTTCCTTGTCTATAAATATTGAAGTTTGCATTCCTAGAAAACTAATCCTCAAAGCCAGCAAAACTACCTCAGTTGTGTTGTTACTGGTGGAGCCGCCTATTCGGAGAGGAAAGTAACCTAATTAGGCGAAATCTCTTACGGCCGCTCAGTTTAAAGACTTCTTTGGGATTAAGAAGCTCTACTAGTACCGTTGGTGGGAACTAGATAATTGCGGTTTATTATTAGTTTTCGATTGATTTGATTGACTAACGGTTGTTGTACTTTGATTGCACCTAGTTTGTTTATGCTTGAGAATCTTCTCTTCTGATATAAGATTCACTCAAACTAGATCGAAGTTTCGACGGGGATCTTTAGACTGTTTGTAGATCTAAAGACGTCTTGTGATAATCCATTGTTAACAGACTCCGTTCTGTGTGTGATTGATCACAGGAGATTCAATTTGATTGTGTTCAGGTGTTTATTGAAGATCTAAGAAGATTTGAAGACGAAGAAGATTTCTGGTTTGGGTTCATAATCTTTGGTTTGCACAATACTTGTTTCGGTTAAAGGGGATCACCCTATAATCGGTTTATATTTGTGATAAATTGGATTGATTAGTTGAGTAGATCAGCATCAATACAATTCTTTGTGATTCAAAGTATTGATTGCAAAATCTGGACAATTACTTTGGTAGTTGTTATTGGATAGATCTAAGGACCCGACAAAGGAGTTTATTAAGATAAACGGAAGAGCCTTTTGTCGAACTCATATCACTTGGTTGAAAAGAGTTGTTACCAAACAGATTTCTTGTTCCTTTACTTTTTGGGAGACGAACCAAAGGAATTGTTCCAAGTGCGTGACTTATTAACAATTTGGAGGCGCAGGGATACAAACGGAACTAGGAGAACTATAGGTTTAGTTTCTTGGTCTCAATTATACGAAGTTGGTTTGATTTTGTATAGCGGCTTAATCCTGAGAGTATTCAATTCTGGACAAGGTCCCGGGGTTTTTTTGCATTTTCGGTTTCCTCGTTAACAAAATCTTGTTGTGTATTTTACTTTTCTATTTCCGCAATTATAATTGTTTTTATTATAATTAGAAGTAAAATACACAAACGTTAATTCCTATTTACTTGATAGTAATCCTATTGTGTTTGGTTAAGTCCGAACCATTTATCAAGTAAACATACTTCGTTGTTGTATTGTCTCGATCTTGTATCCATAGTCAATCACGCAAGTTATCTTGTTGTCGTATTGTCTCGATCTCGTATCCATAAACGATCACACGAAGTGTTAACCGATTAGTTGTATTGTCTCAACTCGGTTTATAGACAATCACTTTCGGAGAAAGGACTTATAGGTTGAAAAGTTTTAGATTGAGGTATATTTGGGTACTCTCGTCTTTTCAATTGGTATAAAAGCATGGAAACACGAAAAGATCTAACAATCTGTGTTTGGTGCGATCCAACCTATAAGAAATGAATTCGAGTTCTCATGAATCAACTTCGATTAACGTACCGCCAAGATTTGACGGATCAAACTATCTATGGTGGAAATCTGTTATGAGATCTTTTCTTTAATTACGAGACTTTAATACATGGCTATTAGTCGTCGATGGCTATGATCGCCCGAAAGTAGCAAATTCGGAAACTGAGTTTAAACGCTTAGTAGATTACTCAACTAAAGAAAAGGCTTTTGCTAAGCAGAATTCAGATGGTTTAAATGCTATTATACATGTTGTAAGTCGTGATCTACAACATCATTTATCAACATGCCTAACTTCGAAAGAAGCTTGGGATAATCTTCAGATCGTATTCGAAGGAAACACTTCAGAGAAAGAAGCTAGACTTCAAAATCTATTATCCGACTGGGAAAACCTTCGAATGGATGACAACGACACTTTTGAAGAGTTTTACCTCAAACTCTCTGAGATAATTAATGTTTCCTTCTCTCTTGGAAAGACTATTTCTGAAAAGGACATAGTATGCAAAATTCTCAGATCGTTGCCATCAAGATACGATTCTAAGAAGCATGCAATTATTGAAGCTAATGATCTTTCCGTGTTATCAAGAAGTTCCCTTGTTGGAAAACTAAAGATATTCAATCAGGAGTATTTGTCTAAACAAAAGGACAATCTAGCCTATAATGCTAGCAGGAAAATTCCGACTCAATGTCTGGAAAACTCCAAAGATCAGGAAGATCAAAGTGCTGAAGATGAAGCAGAAATAAATCATCATCTATCTCTTATTACTCAACAACTCAAAAAATTGTTGAGACATCGGAAAAGAGAATCTCCTGTGTCAAAGGGAAAACACACCTCTACACATAGTAGTAAAGACACTTGGGACGATGATGGCAATATTCCTCAATGCTACAAATGTATAGGATTTGGTCATATTTCTCCAGATTTCCCAACCAAGGATAATTAATGGAAAAGAAATGCATATACTGCAACACTTGATTATTCCCCCGAAGAGGATAATCAAGACTATATTGTGGACAATATTGCAACTATTGCAGAAGTCTCTAACTCTGAAACATCTTCAACAATAGATACACTAGAAGAGGTTACACCTTCGATTTTCAAAGGAACGTTTCCATATAAAGATAATAGAACTCAGGTTCTTGAATCTAACATAAATGGAATGATATCATCGCTTGATCAACTCAAACGAAGTTTTCAACAAGCGATTAGAGAAAATCGAGGTCTCTCAATGTTCCAAAAAGGTTCAAGTATCTAAACTCATTCTCGAGATTAAACATTGTCGAGATGAGATAAGGGAGTTAAAAGCTGAAAATCAGAAACTGAGAGACGAGCTCAACTGCTCAAGAAAATTCGTCACCCGATATCGATATATCGAAAGGCAAGGATACAAGGTCAAACAAATTTGTGAAACCCAAATCCTGCAACCAGAAGAATTCTGGTGTTTGTTTTCACTGCAAACAAAAGGGGCATTATCAACGACAATGTCCCGATGTTAAAAGGGGAAGAGTCTACAAACCCAAAAATCCAAGATCTAAGTCTAGATCAAAAATCACTCCTAAGAAAGTGAATATGATTGTGAAACATCAAGATCTTACTTCGAGATTGAGATTTGAACCTAAAAGTTCAAACACAAGTGCTTTTCAATTTTTTATGAATGTTGAAACCTTCAAAGGAAGAAAATTCAACAACCGAAATATGAAAACCTAATCAGTTATCATGAATCCTTACTTGTACTTTCAAAACTCACAGTAAAGATACAATTGTAAATATTTGAATAAAAATATTTCTAAATGGGTTTTCGGTTAAGTAATTAATTGAATAATATTCTCAAAAAAATTTTTTGAGAAAAAGTTCTTGAACTTATAAGAGGAAAGACCTCTTACTTCATTTTATAGAGTTCTGACAGAATGTCTTCCTCTAGCTGCAACTCTCGCAAGACTGAAAAAGTCTGGACCATTCTGTTTCCTAACAAGAAACTTCGTCTCGAATCCTCCGATGGTGATTCAGACTCATCTCCAGAACTTCATCAAGATGTTCCTAATGAAGAGATTTCATCTCTCAATGACAATCTTCTCAAGAATCTGTCATTAAAACTAGATCTAATCCTATGTGAAGTAAGGAACATGGAAAAAGATCTGCGAAAGGAAGTAAAGGAAGTCAATGACAATGTTGTTAGTCTTGAATCAAGACTAGTAATCATAGAAGATGATTGAAATCCTTTGAAATCATCAGATCCGGCTTCAACCTTGAAGGATTAAATCAATGGAAAAATAGATTTCAGTTTTTGATTTCTTTCAATAATTGTAAAGTCTATTATGAATAAAACTATCTTATTATGAATAAAATTATTATTTTATAATTTTTCTTGTGATAGTTTTCGGTTACATAGCCTGTGCTTGAATGCTTTATTCTATTGCTATGTATGTTTATGGGGTGTTTGATTTCGGTTTTATTACCTTGATATTCGATCTCATAATTGTGTGAACCCTTATGGTTTGGGTGAATTTTTGATTTAGTGGGATTAAGTTCTAGCCCATGTTGGTAGGCTTTATCAAAGGATCATGAGGGGTTCCTGTAGAAACAATATATGAAAAAGTCACAATATGTTGAATCTTTTGGTTTAGCATAAAATCATATGTGTTTCGAGGTTTCAACTTTTGCATCGCATAAGTTAAAACCGGTTTTCAACCTTTCTCTGGTAAAGGTTGCTCTTTGTTGTTGTTCTTTTGTTTTGGCGGGAGCATGACAACATCAATGGGGGAGAGTTCTAAGTGAACTTGCGCTTAATGACAAATCTTAAGGGGAGAAGAGGATGCGGAATTTGAGGTAACAATCTTGTTAGTTAATTGTTTTCCTGTTTAAGAAAAGCATGATTTTATTTCATATTTTTATTGCTTTTGCTTAACAAAATTTCGGTACAATTGATGTTTATTCCATTATTTGTGTATGGATGTTTGATTGTGATTCAATTGTTTCCGGTTTAGAAAAACTATTGTTATCTTTCGTTATTGTTTGGTATCAATTGTTTAGGCTTACAAAATTTCGGTGCAATTGCGGTGCTATAATGTCTATGTTTATTTCAATTGCTTACGGTTAAGATAAATGATTATGCAAGTTGATTTATTTGGTTTGTATGGATTGTTTATGGCTTAACAAAAGTATTTCGGGATCATTTGTTTGTCCAAGTGATTTCCAGATAAGAGAAACTAAGTTTTTCGGATCTTAGTTAGACTTATCAAATGTGGAGGTTTCGGTTATTCAAGTCTAACCGATTGCCTTAACAAGAATTACTAGTTAACTTACCTAGTATTTGTCTTGTTTAAAAGTGAAAGGTCTAAGTTATTGATGAGAATAATTAAAGCCTGATGAGAAAAATAAAGCTAATTCTGATCTTTATTTTGGTCTTACCGAACAAGCGATTATACTTGTGCAATCGGTTTAGCAAAAGAACTAAGGTGATTAGTCGATTTTTGAGTTGCTCAACTATTAGGGAAAATAGTTTCGGGAAATTGTTTCCTAGATAACATGTTAAAACCAAATTACTTGTAGTTTCGGTTTTGATATTGGTTATCTAAAATGGTGTGTAAAACCCTCGTGCTTAGCTCTTATAGGTTTGCAAATTCTCTTTGTGAGATTTGTAAGATCCTTTAGGTTTGTCCTTTATTTTTTTCGTTTCTTTGTCATTTTGTGACAAAAAGGGGGAGAAATATATGGAGTAAACAAGTGATATTGACTTGTTGTGAGTTGGTATCACTAAGGGAAAGGACATTTGTGCTAAAACGTTTATTCACGAAAAGAGCGAAATCATAGACTAAGGGGGAGTCACATATCGTATGATACGTAGTTATGAGGAACTACATGAAAATAACAAAGACGTGCGGATTGAAAATCTACCTATCTTACCTTTAGGGGGAGTATTAGCTTTGTTATTATAATGTCAGCAGCGGCATTTAAGGATTGAATTTAATGCAGGTTTTGTGTTATTGAACTTGGAATCAAGCGTATATGTATAATGAATTTTTGTAATTTGTTTATCCATATGATGTAAGAGTTTTATCACTAAAATTGACAAAGGGGGAGATTATTAGAGCATAGCTCGGTTGAACCCACCAAGCGTTGGTATGTCAAGTTTGGTTGTCATATTTTAGTTAATCAAAACTCATTTAAAGAGTCGCTTGATTATATACTAGAGTCAACTTCGTATAGGTTAGCTTCAAAGTGTTAGGATATGAGACTTACAAGTAATACATGAAGACTTGACAAATGTGAAGAAGTATGGAGCTACAACGACAAACATCATCCTTTCTCTTGAGGTTAGTAATATTTGACTTGAACTGTTTCATTCCCTAACGTATCTTTCAAGTCGTGCATATTGAAAACATAACTACGAAGCTGTGTATGATACTATAGTTAGACATAGTATTAAGGAATACAATACGAGGTTTATTGCTTAACCATTAAACTTTGTATATAAGACATCGACATGATCATATGAATGCTATTGTGATTATGTATGGGTATGAGTGAAGATTTCATCCTAGGAAACAATGTTTTACATTCGTTTAAAGGAAGTAAGTTCATAAACTCGTTTTGTGAATCGAAAGGTAAATCGCTAGGCTTATTGGTATTGTTATTCATTGCAAATCTATTTTGAATTACCAATATGAGTGTTTAGTATAACCGCTCATAAACTTGTTTATGTATCTTGGTAAAACTATTCATAAGGCACGACTTATGTATTGGTATGACTTTTATTAGTGAAACCGATCTTAAGTAATCACTCAAGATGGTATGATCGATGCCTTGTAAATAGCAACTTTTATCTAGCCATTGGGGAACCGATCCTAGTAAGAGGTGCAACAAATTTTCAAGAGGGGAATCGATCCTTGTAAGAGGTGCAACACGTTTTTAGTAGATGGGGGAACCGATCCTATGAACATGTGCAACAAGTTTGTAGTTTTGGTGGAACCGATCCTATGGACATGTGCAACCGAATACATGTAGTTACCATAAGTTGTGGGGAACCGATCCTAGTACCTAGTCAACCGAATTTTGGTAACTAGCGTGACTATGCACAGTACTCACATGGAGGTAGAATCGAAACTTGTTTTGGTAGAACCGTTAAACCCATGATTGGTGATTTGATAGGATAATCAATCACATAGTTCTTGGAATTCAGATGAACCATTTCTAAACTTGTTTGGAAGTGTGGCAAATCGTTTCCAAGATTGTAAGTATGAAAAAGGACTTGCAAAGTAAGGATGTCGACATACTTTGAACATGTGCAGTAACTCTTATCATTAATTGTTCAAAGATATTCCTTAATAGCTAAAGGAGAATCCCAGGATCGAAATAAATTGAGAATCTTTTAATTAAGGTTTCTTAGTTTTTATATGCTATTTAATTTCCAGTAATTAAATGCATATCTTTAGAAAATAATAATTAGTAATATGCATTTACTGATTATAGATTTTTCTATTGGGATTTCGGTCAATATTTGGACAGTGCATTTCCAGGAGTTATGAAAACAGATTTTGTGTTTATTGCATATCTTTGAGAATATTCGGTTTTGGAAATTCCTTGGTGTCCAAACTTCCTTGTCTATAAATATTGAAGTTTGAATTCCTAGAAAACTAATCCTCAGAGCCAGCAAAACTACCTCAGTTGTGTTGTTACTGGTGGAGCCGCCTATTCGGAGAGGAAAGTAACCTAATTAGGAGAAATCTCTTACGGCCGATCAGTTTAAAGACTTCTTTGGGATTGAGAAGCTCTATTAGTACCGTTGATGGGAAACTAGATAATTGCGGTTTATTATTAGTTTTCGATTGATTTGATTGACTAACGGTTGTTGAACTTTGATTGCACTTAGTTTGTTTATGCTTGAGAATCTTCTTTTCTGATGTAAGATTCACTCAAATTAGATCGAAGTTTCGACGGGGATCTTTAGACTGTTTGTAGATCTAAAGGAGTCTTATGATAATCCATTGTTAACAGACTCCGTTCTGTGTGTGATTGATCACAAGAGATTCAAGTTGATTGTGTGCAGGTGTTTATTGAAGATATAAGAAGATTTGAAGAAGAAGAAGGTTTCTGATTTGGGTTCTTAATTTTTGGTGTGCACAATACTTGTTTCGGTTAAATAGGATCCAACTATAATCGGTTTATCTTTGTGATAGACTGGATTGATTAGTTTAGTAGATCGGCATCAATACAATTCTTTGTGATTCAAAGTATTGATTTCAAAATCTAAACAATTACTTTGGTAGTTTATATTGGATAGATCTAAGGACCTGACAAAGGAGTTTATTGAGATAAACTGAAGAGCCTTTTGTCGAACTCATATCACTTGGTTGAAAAGAGTTGTTACCAAACAGAGTTTTTGTTCCTTTACTGTTTGGTAGACGAACCAAAGGAATTGTTCCAAGTGCGTGACTTATTAACAATTTTGAGGCGCAGGGATACAAACGGAACTAGGCGAACTATAGGTTTAGTTGCTTGGTCTCAACTATACGAAGTTGGTTTGATTTTGTATAACGTCTTAATCCTGAGAGTATTCAATTATGGACAAGGTCCCGGGGTTTTTCTGCATTTGCGGTTTCCTCGTTAACAAAATCCTGCTGTGTCTTTTACTTTTCTATTTCCGCAATTATAATTGTTTTTATTATAATTAGAAGTAAAATACACAAACGTTAATTCCTATTTACTTGATAGTAATCCTATTGTGTTTGGTTAAGTCCGAACCATTTATCAAGTAAACATACTTCGTTGTTGTATTGTCTCGATCTTGTATCCATAGTCAATCACGCAAGTTATCTTGTTGTCGTATTGTCTCGATCTCGTATCCATAGACGATCACACGAATTGTGAACCGATTAGTTGTATTGTCTCGACTCGGTCTATAGACAATCACTTTCGGAGAAAGGACTTATAGGTGGAAAAGTTTTAGATTGAGGTATATTTGGGTACCCTCGTCTTTTCAGACATAACTTTTTCAGTTCATGTACCGGTTTGCAAACTTAGGTGCAAAACTGAGTTCCGGAGTTGACAGAACTTTTACAGTTTTCAAACGGGTTTGGAAACAGTAAGACTTTACCGGTTCCGGAGTTCACAGAACCTTTTCAGTTTGCGTACTGGTGTGGATACTTATACCCGGTTCCCTTACCACAGTTCGAAAATGGTTTGCATACGAATATGCATACCTATCCGGATCACGAAACAAACAGATTTTCCCGTGATGTGCATACAAATATACATATCACACAAATCTTTAAGTCGATATATAGCTACTCCGCTACGTATACGAGTACATGTAATACGGCTTCAGACTTATAACAGTTATCTCAGTTTGTAAGACTGATAACACTGTCTTTTATTCCGAATATAGTACTTCTATATTTCTCTAAATCGATTCGGAACATTCCCGAATAACATCAATGGCACATATCACTGTTCCATCATATTTTCGAATGATAAACTTGAATCACGATTTTGTGCTGAACAATAATTGTTCTCCACCAAAATTGATCAAGTATGAATAAATGTTCATTAAGCTTAGTCATTATATTTCAAGAAATTCGTAAACTAAATAATTAGTTCCCGACTAGAAATTCTTGTATATGCAAGCTAGTCTAATTAGTTATGCGACAAACGTCTCAAAGATTAAAAAAAAAAAAGTGAATATAACTTGAGAAATAGGTGGTTCAGTCTTCACTTACCTTTTGTTGATGAAGTTCTCCAAAATCTTGGTTGATCTCCTCCTTTAAAAGGTAGAACGCAAATGATGACTGGTTCGTTTCTCAACTACCTCTATCCTAGAACGAGACTTAACTAATTGTAGACTAGAAATTAAGATATAATTTTGACAATTAAATTTGACAATAAGCTTGAGATAGCAACACTTGTGAACTCGACCGAGCAATACTCTAACAATCTCCCCCTTTGTCAATTTTAGTGACAAAATTATTAATACATATGGATAACAAAAATAAATCTTCGAAAAACTCCTCGATCCATCATGCCTTGATTTCCTTGGTTTCTTCAACTTTCCTTGAACTCTTCGTTATTTCAAGTTGCAATGATTCTGAACGTGTTCAACTCAGCATCGTTGTTGTTGAAGATCCGTAGCTATAACAACATTCGTCGTTATACAGAAACATATTATTATTATTATTATCTTCTCTCAAAAGTTCAATTGTATCTCAACTCTGAAGTAATACTACGGTGATATGTTTCTCCCCCTTAATCAATACTTACATCTTTTGTATAATAGGTAAAACCTATTGCCTTAATGATTCACTCCCCTACTAAATAATTCTCCCCCCTTTTGTCAATAAAATTTACAAAGGTACGAAAAATGCGGGATCGTAATGAATACAACCAAAAGATATTTAAGTTTTAAGGAAGATGGAGATATTACATAATAACATAGTTAAAACGCAACTCCTCATATCAACTTATTTAGATGATATCACAAAGTAATAAATACTTAGCGCTCATCCTAGGAGATTAAAAAGATACAAGCATCCCCTTTAAAATTGCACAACCACACTCCCTACAAAGATATAGCAATTAAGCACAAGTTCATTTAAGAACTCCCACCCGTTATATGTCATTCCCAAGAGAACAACATGAGTGACCTTGCTTTTGTGAAAAAGAAGGATTTTGGCGGACATTAACAAATCACAAGGATTTGTATTCAAAGTATCGACATAAATTAATCTCAAGGCCAGTTACGAACAAAAAGACAATTTTACTCGATTTTACTCAACATAAGAGAATCTTACGAAGTGTGTCAAGCAGCAAAAAACACAAAAGTTTGATCACAAGTAGATCAATACTGTGAGAAAAATCTCAATGAGTTTGTTTAATTTTCCATTTATAAAAACATAATAAATCTAATTTCTGAGCATATATGAAATATTATCTCGATTCTTGAGAACGTAAGGCACAAATATTTCATAAGACTTTTGCAATAATTAAATCAATAATGATTACATACTGCAAGTTCATCTTCCAACAACTCTAGAATTAAATAAATAAATCTAAAAACATGCAAGATGAAAAACGTTGGAAATAGCTATGTGTAATCACAATCTTAACCCTAGTTATCCTTCTCAAGAAAAAATTATCAAAAGAAGTTTCCTAGGTGAAAACAAAAGAAAATTAGCCAAAGGTTTATTCATTTTCTTCATCATCGGAATCACCCATAGAAGCTTGAATCTTTTTTTTGTTTTTTTTTAAAGATTTTGCTAGTTTATTTTATTTAGTATTGAATTTACATTTAGAGACAAACTTACAAGAAGTTAGTTGGAAGCCTGGAAACAAGATGGGCTCCAACCCCCTTTTGAATGACAACACCTAGTCCATGAAAATAGAAATTTACACTGCTAGGTGTACCCTCATGCGTTGTAGAATAATTGTGAAGACGCTTCAAGAAATCAACTGCATCTTCACTGAGCTCCCCCAAAGTGGAGAAGGTGATCACACCAAAACCATAACCGTGACTCACACACTGATAAAAGTACTTGGTACGTTTACGACCTATATCCTGATCAATTGCAAGGCCTAGACAGAAAAATGAACACCACTTCCGGTGAAGGGTGAAACCACTTTGACATCTAAACACACGTCTCTGCCACTATCCCAATTGTAAATCAAGGTGTATGCATGCCTTAAGTCAACACCATTGCTAGACATAAGATCCAACTGAACTTCTTTCCTCGCAGGACACCAACACAGACACATATGTCTGCAATAGTGTCGCGTACTAAGTCGTGTCAGAATTTAAGTCCAACCTCATGAGAGCAATGAAGTGCATGGTCTCCGAATACATCCATTTCCCTACCACATTTGGAACATATGTCACTTACAATAAATAGAGGAATGCCAAGTTTATAATATAAGATAACACTAAACTGATGAGGATCGATTTTTTGGTTAAGTCCTTCGATGGGAATGGACAAGAGTTAATCTTGCGCATGTTGGAGTTTATTACATTGCCAGGGAACTATGTCCCGCGATGTCAGAGACTGCATGAAGGGAATGTTCTTCATTACTGCATCGAAATAGGTGACTGCCAGAGAATGCATTGATTGGGGGGAAGTGTTGTCGACACGTAATATTGATGAATCAAGGCCACATACATGATTATAAATGTCTAAAGCCTGTTGTAAACTCGGGCTACGGAAAGAGATGCCTGAATTACGCAAGATGGTTGCTTGTAGCGACTTGGACTGAAGACACGAAGACAGGTAGCTAAAATGCATTGCGTCTGCCATTGTGTAAACACCTAAACCTCTATTCCTGATGGGAAGGGACGAAATACCTTGTTGCAGAGGTTCGAAACCAAGGCCATCAGCTGTAACAATACGTCTCAGAAATTGAAAAAGATAGGAGTCAAAAACTGTTTGTGCTGTCATGATGCATTATGGTCTGGTAGTTCTCATCGAAAAATATAACCTTGAAACCCCAGCACAGTTCCGGGGGAGAAGAAGTTATTGTTAGATCACTGTTCGGTAGAACTCGCAAGCGTTGCTGTCTCAAGCTTGTTTGTCAAGTTTAAGTGATCAAAACTATAAGTCTTGATTTCTAGTCTACTTATATCTATGCCTCAGATTATGATAGAATGTGTAGTTGAGATTTAGACTTCACGGCGTTCATCAATTGAAGACGAAGATCTAATGAGGAGAGCTTGGAGGAACTTCATCAACAAAAGGTATGTAGAGACTAAAACTTATCTATCACTTAGAAGTCTATTTTATTTTATCTCCTAATGAGACTAAGTCGTATAGCTATATAGACTTTTATATTATGCACATTTGATATTTTGAGCTGAGTTTAACTCGCTTATATCTTTCTCGAAATATATGTTGGAATGCTTTTTGCTTTAACTACGTTCATCATTATTCTTGACGAGTTTAGCTGGAAACAATTTATTTATTGGAAACTAAATAATGAGTCAAAAGATGATCATGTGAAAATTGCTTTGAAACATCTTACATGATTTGTGTGAGCCAGTCATTTAATGTAGACTCAGAATGTTTCGTATTGATCATTCGATAACTTGAAAATTACTTATAAGCTAATAGTTTGTGTGAGACAGCTATTGTCGTCTTCTAACGATGTTTCAATGATTGAAATGGGAGTTTAGAACAAATAACCATTTTTTGGATATAACACAGTATGCATACCAGTATGCAAACTGTTGTAGTATGATTCGGGTCCGGGAACCAAGTTTGCGTACCAGTATGTGAACGGTTTTAACTATCAAAGTCCGGGAACCAAGTTTGCATACCAGTATGTGAACGGTTTCACTTGAGTTAGGTCCGGTACGACAGTATGCATACTCGTTTACGAACTGTCGGACGAGATCAAAGTCCGGAACTCTAGTTTGCATACCCGTTTGTAAACTGAGTTGGTTTAAGTTCTAAAATCGGTTAAGTATGATTTCATATTCATGAACAAATACATTTATAAATTAAGGAATGCAATCTTTGCAAACTGTGTTTAAATGTTCATGAAATGATTCTTTTGAATCAATCCGAATTTGTTTCAATTGTGTCTTGTATACTTCTATGAGAATATAAACAATTGAACAACTCTATGAGTAACATAATTAGATTCATTTGATAAAGAAGTGTTAGATTAATGTGGTTAATACAAAAGTGTTCATATGGATAACTTCGGTTAACTGTTATTGAGCCAAATCAATATACACGTTTAGGTACGGTTACCCATATCTAAACTAAGGTATATTTTATTTGTGTGTAACAAGCTAAGACCATCTAACGGTAGAGAGATATTGCTTTGGTTTTAAGAAAACTTAGCTTGAATCTTAAATCAGGATTTCATCTAACGGTGAATATTGATTGCTTTGTTTCAAAGCTATCAAACCCTGATTTGAAGACTATATAAGGGATAACTCTAGAAACTGGAAAACCTAATCCCCACACTTCCTGTGTGATACTAGTTGCGACTAGAGTCAATTCTCCTTTAACCTAGTTTTTTCCTAAAACCATTATAGGTTAACGACTTAAAGACTTCACTGGGATTCTGAAGCCAGACCCAACTATTTTCTCTGTAGTTCAGTGTTCTGATCTTACTTTTTATATCATATTGAATACTATCTTCTCTAAGATTTGCTCAAGATTTATCTCCGATAGGTAAGATATAAAAAGTAATCACAAAGCTCTTCGTCTCATTCTTTGTGATTCCACAATAACTTGTTCTACTACTGATGTGTTTTGTAGTTGTAGTGGTAAAAAGATTCGTTGCTCAAACTTGTGAAGGATTTTTTTTTTAGACTTAAATTTTAAAACTAAAATAGCAAACTCACTAAAAATTATAACAAACTCAGACAAAAGATGTTATCAATATTAAAAGAACACTGAGGCAAAGATTCCACTATTTTCCAAGTTCAAAGTGATTTAATCCAATATTTATATTTATTCAATTTTTGCGTTTAATTTGATTCTAAACTATTGCAACATGTAGATTTTCAAAATAACAAATGTAAATCCAAAGTGTAGAGCATCAAAAACCTATGGCTAAGCATGCTCTATCAAAAGAAATAACAATTGCTTAACAAAAATCATTCACACAATTATCAATCAAGGCAAAATAATCATAAAAATAATTGAAATAAATAAATATACCACTTTTTGTTGGAAAAATAGCTTCCTCTATCGCCTCAGCAATGGGGTTTAGCTCCTCATATTAATCATGATCTCAAAATACATGTTTATGGCTCAAAAATTGATTAAAAGGGAGAAAAGAGTATACTGTAGTCGCTGAAAGTCTAATACAGAAGACTGAATCGTTGCGGAAAGGCTTCAGTGGCTGCAGACAGAAACGATAGAACTTCGTTGTCACTGAAAATAAGTCTTCCTCTGTGACTGTTGTATGTGCGTCTTATGTTCTTCGTCGTCTTCTCCGGCAGCAGCAGCAGCAGAACGCGTTCTCCTCCAATTGATTTTTTTCCGCTTCTCTAAGGCTCTAAACTTCCCCCAAAGTGTTCATAACTCTTCCTTGGCCTCCCTAGAGCTTATATATCCCTCACAGGTCGGTTAAACTCGATCAAAATCTCTTTTTTTCTTCCCAAAAATAAACTTTTCTTTTCTGCCAAGTTTTGAAGATTCTATCATGTTTTATCACTTCACCTCCTTCCTGAATTATCCAAACTATCCTCTTATTCTTCGACAAACAAATCCTTGCGATGTATAGCACGTAACTTCCATTTATAACTCGAAAACTTGCTTGTTTCCATTTATAGTTTTTTTCTTCCCTATTTTATCAAAACCCGATCATCTAGCCCATTCTAATCAATACAAACAGATGTACCAACCCTGTTTACTCCATTCACGTCCATCCCAACTTAGTTTGGCGATTGAATCTCCTCCAATCGGTTCCAAAAATCCAACTCTAAATATAAACACGTCTGCGCAGAGAAGAACTTTTTTCCCCGCCAAGAATGAATTTCAAACGAAGGGGATGACCTCCCCTTATCCAGACCAGGGGTGCGAATAGCAAATGGTCACCCCTTAGTAATTTTCTCCCATGAGCGCAAAAACCACTTTTCGATCCAAATTCGCCGCAAAAGCCCATTTTTCCAAAAACACCTACAAGGGATAAAATACCAAAATTAGTACAAAAATGGGTACTAACACTATACATAAAAGAGATAAAAATAGACACATAAATGCGTCTATCAACTACCATATAGTTAAGTTATTGTGAGGTGATTGATATTTCTAGGTTGTTCTTCGGGAATATAAGACCGAATTATCAATTGGTTCCTGTTCACCTTGATTTATCAAAAGACATAACAAAACATCGTAGGTATTTCGGTGGGAGATAGATTTATCTATCAGAATAAACTTTTATGTAGGAGACAGATTTGTTTATAAAGTCTTCGACTTTTTGGGTCGTAGCAACTCTTAGTTGTGGGTGAGATCAGCTAAGGGAATCAAGTATGTAGAGTCCTGTTGGGATTCAAAGGCGTAAGGAACGCGACTGTACCTTAATCGATGTGAGACTTGGTTAGGGGTCAACTACATTCCAGTTCAAAGTTAACTTGTAGTAGGCTAGTTCTGTAGAGGCTTAATACAATGTGGTGTTCAAATCTGGACTAGGTCCTGGAGGTTTTCTGTATTTGCGGTTTCCTCGTTAACAAAACTTCTGGTGTCTGTGTTATTTCGTTTCCGTATTATATTTGTTTATATAATTGAAATATCACAGGTTGTGCGTAGTTCAATCAATTGGTAAATCCAACCTTTGGTTGTTGATTGAAATTAATTGACACTTGAACATTGGTCTTTTGTACCGTTCAAGTTGTTTCTCATAATAATCAGGCTCACGGGTTTCTATCTGTTTAATTTGCTGATTACATTGAGAAACATAGATATAACTCTTGGATATATTTCCTTGATTGAGTCTGACTGTCTAGTTGATTCTCTTGGAATTATATTGGAGTTAGTCCATACAGATTTCCGAACAAAATATTGGGTGTGCTTGTTAGACCCCCCTCCTTTTCAATTGGTACTAGTGCAGGAAAACACGCTAAGACCTCATAAGTCTGTGTTTGAAGCAATCTGGTTATTATGGACGAGTCTATCTCTAATAACGTACCAGGTCAGAAATTACCAGATGTTTTTCAAAGATTGGATTCACCTGAGACAACTCTCATATCTAAGTTAATATCTAAACATTCTCTTGATGTAGAAACTATTGATTGGGAAACACGCCTAGAAGAACAGTTGGATGAACATTTGATGAAGGTGATTCAGATATTGATAGAGATGTTGATGAGGAAGTCTTAGAGTATGTTAAGCGTTTGGATTCGTTGGAAAATAATAAAATGACAACTTCTCTTGTCACACCTCTTCTGTCTCCTTTCTGTCGAGAAAACAAGAAATTGAAAAGGATTTATGGAGGTATTTATGTTTCGAATCGCTCTTGCGAATCGATCCTCAAATATTCTGAGGAGAACCTGAGTAGAAAGTCACTTGAATGTGATAATGTATATCAAAAATACTTCTTGTTGGAAGAGAAACTTGCAGAAACTCAAGCAAGGATTAACTCTCAGCAAGCAAGTTTTGATGACAGAGAAAGCGCTTATCTCGTTTGAGAAAAATGCCTTGAGGCTGATTTAACTGCTGCTCTTGATAAAATCAAGATGTTGGAAAATGACTTACAAAAGTTTAACACTAGTTCAAGCAAATTGACCACAATGCTAGGAGCAAGTAAAAATCATCGGGATACACGAGGATTGGGCTATAAGGGAACAGATGCTCCAAGTATTAGCAAAGAGGTAAAATTTGTCAAGGCTAGTAATTCTTCTCAACAAAAGGTTTCCACTGATGGCAAAAGTGAAATACCTTTACCGGCAGTTAAGGTTCGAAAGAGCAAAGTATATCAACCTCCAAAAACAGCACATACGAATCCTGGTTAGAATATTCCTTAGATTGTCATTATTGTGGAAATAAAGGTCACCTGGAAAGGAGAAGTTGTTTTTGTATAAGGAATGAGAAACTTCATGATGTTCTTGTTTGGGCATCACAAGAAGTAGTGAAACCAAGATCTTATGTTAAGACTAATCCCCTTAACATTACAGATTATAACTATCCAACCTTTAGGCAAAGGAATCAGTGCTGTGATAAACCTATATTTGCCTATAAACGTCATACGAATCTTTTTCACATTCGTAATGGTTATCAAAAGGATAACTTTGTTAAGACGAAGATAAGATCCGATGCTCCCAATTGAAGAAAGACTAACTTGCAAAAGAATAGTCAATCCAATTCTCTTCCGAGAAATCTAGAAGAGAGTAGTGGGAAAAAGGTTCCTATTGTTTCTAAACGCACTCATAAGTGGGCACCAAATAAATCCAATGATACTTCGTGTGTGAAAAGGAATGATCTCCCAGAAAATTCCATGACTATGGAGAAGGCAGTATCCATGATGTTGGAACTTAAAAATTTCTTTGGAAAGATGGATTTGGATGTGAAAGGTTCTAAGAGAAATCTCTTTCATGATAATCCAAAAGTGAAACAGAATAAGCCAAAAACTATAGATGGTGAAAAATCCATAGTTGCGGAAAGGTCTATTTCAGTCACTTGTGGTGAGCAAGACATTGTTCACCTCAACACAACTTGATTATGTTGTAAGTGCATCCTCACCAAGGAATGCCCTGCTATGTATACGGTGAGGGAAGCACGGGAATTGGAGCGTACATATTGTGTTAGGTAAGATTTTGAATCTTTGGTAAAGCTGTAGAATTCGATTGGATTCCTCTAAAAAGGTATGTGAAAAAGCGGGGGTCTAACAACCACACCCAATATATGGTTAAGCAATATGTATGGACTAACTCCAATATTACAAGAGAATCAACTAGACAGTCATACTCAATAAAGGAAATATATCCAAGAGTTATATCTCTGTTTCTCAATGTAATTCGCAAATCAAACAGATAGAATCCGTGAGCCTGATTATTATGAAAAAAACCTTGAACGGTACCAAAGACCAATGATCAAGTGCCAATCAATTTCAATCAACAACCAAAGGTTGGATTTACCAATTGATTGAACTACGCACAACCTGTGATATTTAAATTATATAGAAAATATAATGCGGAAAAGAAATAACACAAACAACAAAAGTTTTTTTAACGAGGAAGTACATTCGTGAACTTGTTTTATGAATCGAAAGGGAAATCGCTAGGCTTATTGGTATTGTTATTCATTGCATATCTTTGGATTACTAATATGTGTGAGTTAGTAGAACCGATCATAACGTGTTATGTATCTTGGTAAAACTAGTCACCATGCCTGACTTATGTATTGGTATGACTTTTATTAGTGCAACTGATCCTAAGGAATCACCTAAGATGGTATGATCGATATTTGTAATTGGTGTGACCGATCCTAGTAATTGGTGTAACCGATCCTAGTAATTGGTGTGACCGATCACAAAAGAGTGTGTAATCGATCCTTTTAATTGGTGTAACCGGTCCTGGTAATTGGTGTAACCGATCTTGGTAATTGGTGTGACCGATCACAAGTAATACCATGAGAATATGGTAACCGGTCCTGGTAATTGATGTAACCGATCCTGGTAACTGATGTAACCGGTCCCAGTAACCATATTAAGGTAGAACCGATCCTTGTGTTTGGTATAACCGTAAACCAATGATTAGTGTTTGATATTTGATCAATCACATAGTTCTTGGAAATCAGATGAACCAGTTCTAAACTTGTTTGGAAGTGTGGTATAATCGGTTCCAAGATTGTAAATATGAAAAAGGATTTAAAAAGAAATAAGATATCGACATACTTTGAATAAGGTTAATGCCTTAGCCTGTGAACATATTCAAGGTACTGTGTGCAGAATTCGAGAAATAAGTCGAGATGCTGTTGAAGAAGATCCTGAAAAATTTGAGGAAATTGAAGATGATCTTTGAAAAATCTGTTTAAAGATACCTCAAACAAAATAGACATAAGTTTTTGATTTATTTCGATTATTGTGTAAGGTCTATTGCTGAATAAAACTATCTATTATTTATGAATAAAATTATTATTTTATAATTTTTCTTGTGATAGTTTTTTCGATTACATAGCCTGTGCTTGAATGCTTTATATTATTTCTATGTGTATGGGATGTCTGATTTCGGTTTTCTTAACCTTGATATTCGATCTCATATGATATGTGAACCCTTATGGTTTGTGTGGCTTTTTGATTTAGCGGGATTAAGTTCTAGCCCATGTTGGTAGGCTTTATCAAAGGATCATAAGGTGTTCCGATTGAAACTCATATGTGAAAAAGTCACAATATGTTGAATCGTTGTGTTTAACATAAAAGCATATGTGTTTCAAGGTTTTCAACTTTTGCTATTGGCACGCATTAGTTAAAACCGATTCAATCTTTCTCTGGTAAAGGTTGCTTTTGTTGTTGTTCTTTTGTTCTGCGAGAGGATGACAACACAATGGGGGGGAGTTCTAACTTGAACTTGCGCTTAATGATATATCTTTCTGGGGAGAAGAGGATGCGTAATTTGAGGTAACGAATTTGTTAGTTAATCGTTTTCCTGTTTAAAAAAAGCTTGAGTTTATTGCATATATTTTGCTTTTGCTTAACAAAATTCGGTACAATTGATGTTTATTCCATTATGTGTGTATGGATGTATGTGTGTGTGTGATTCAATTTTTTACGGTTAAGAAAAACTGGTTTGATATCTTTCTTTATTTTTTGGTATCGATTGTTTTAGACTTAACGAAATTTCGGTGTAATTGCGGTTTTTTAATGTCTATGTTTATTTCAATTGCTTCCGGTTAAGAGAAACAATTGTGCAAGTCAATTTATTTGGTTTCTATGTATTGTTTATGGCTTAACAAGATACGGGATATTTTGTTTAGTCCAATTCGATTCCAGATAAGGGAAACTAAGTTAATTCTGATCTTAGTTAGACTTATCAAAAGTAAAGGATTCGGTTATTCAAGTCTAATCGAATGCCCTGACAAGAAATATTAGTTAACTAACCTAGTATTTGTCTTGTCTAAAGTGAAAGGTCTAAGTTATTATCTGAATAATTAGAGCCAGATGAGAAAAATAAAGTT
Organism: Papaver atlanticum; assembly: GCA_023531105.1. Lineage (NCBI taxonomy): Eukaryota > Viridiplantae > Streptophyta > Magnoliopsida > Ranunculales > Papaveraceae > Papaver > Papaver atlanticum. The sequence continues at coordinate 1,728,692 of JAJJMB010002379.1, read as the reverse complement.
AATTCTGATATTTATTTTGGTCTTATCGAAATAGGCGATTGTATTTGTACAATCGGTTTAGAAAGGGAACTAAGTTTCTTAGTCAATTTGTTAAACTATTAGGGAAAATAGCTTCGGGAAATTGTTTCCTTGATAACATGTTAAAACCAAATTACTTGTAGTTTCTGTTTTGATATTGGTTGTCTAAAATGGTATGTGATACCTTCGTGCTTAACTCTTATAAGTTGTACAATTCTTTTAGATTGTAAGATCCTTTCGGTTTTGGTATTTGCTCGGACCTTTGTTATATTGTGACAAAAAGGGGGAGAAATATATGGAGTAAACAAGTGATTTGTAATCACTAAGGAAAGGACAATTGTGCTTAAATGTTATATCTAACAAAAGAGTAAAGCATTGACTAAGGGGGAGAAACATATCATATGTTGGTTGTAGTTATTTGGACTACAAATGGGAAATAAAAAAGATGTGCGGATTGAAAATCTACCTATCTTACCTTTAGGGGGAATATATGCAGGTTATTGTGTTGTTGAAACTTGGAATCAAGCGTATGTATAATGAATTTTTGTAATTTGTTTATCCATATGATTGTAAGAGTTTTGTCACTAAAATTGACAAAGGGGGAGATTGTTAGAGCATATATCGGTTGAACCCACTAAGTGTTGGTATGTCAAGTTTGGTTGTCATATTTTGGTGAATCAAAACTCAATTAAAGAGTCGCTTGATTATGTACTAGAGACAACTTCGTATAGGTTAGGCTAGAAAGATTAGGATTATGAGACATACAAGTGTTACTCGAAGACTTGAAGAATGTGAAGAAGCTTAACAAGCTACATCGACGACATCATCCTTCCTCTTGAGGTTAGTAATATTGTGACTTGAACTGTTTCATTCCTAACGTATCTTTCAAGTCGTGCTATATTGAAAACATAACTGCGAAGCTGTGAATGATTATAGTTTAGTAGACATAGTGTTAAGGAATTAGAATACGAAGTATAACGTTTATCTTTTGAACTTCGTATATAAGACATCGACTTAATCGTATGAATGCTATTGTGATTATGTGTATGGGTATGGGTGAAGATTTTGTCCTAGGAAACAATGTTTACATTTGTTTAAAGGAAGTACATTCATGAACTTGTTTTATGACACGAAAGGCAAATCTCTAGGCTTATTGGTATCGTTATTCATTGCATATATTTGGATTACCAATATGTGTGAGTTAGTAGAACCAATCATAACTTGTTATGTATCTTGGTAAACTAGTCACAATGCCTGACTTATGTATTGGTATGACTTTTATTAGTGCAACCGATCCTAAGAAATCACCTAAGATGGTATGATCGATATTTGTAATTGGTGTGACCAATCCTAGTAATTGGTGTGACCGATCACAAAAGAGTGTGTGATCGATCCTTGTAATTGGCGTAACCGGTCCTGGTAATTGGTGTAACCAATCCTGGTAACTGGTATGACCGATCACAAGTAATACCATGAGAATATGGTAACCGGTCCTGGTAATTGATGTAACTTATCCTGGTAGCTGATGCAACCGGTCCCAGTAACTATATTAAGGTAGAACCGATCCTTGTGTTTGGTAGAATCGTAAACCCATGATTAGTGTTTGATATTTGATCAATCACATAGTTCTCGGAAATCAGATGAACCAGTTCTAAACTTTTTGGAAGTGTGGTATAATCGGTTCCAAGATTGTAAATATGAAAAAGGATTTACAAAGAAATAAGATGTCGACATACTTTGAACATGCTTAATAACTCTTATCTTTTATTGTTCAAAGATATTCCTTAATAACTCAAGGAGATCCCGGACCGAAATAAGTTGAGAATCTTTTAATTAAGGTTGTTAATTTTATATGCTTTTAATTACCAGCAATTAAAATGCATATCTTTTAAAAATAAAAATTGGTAATGTGCATTTACTAATTGGATATTTTCTAGTAGGATTTCGGTTAATTTTGGACAGAGCATTTCCATGAATTATGAAAACCGATTTTGGAAATATTGCATATCTTACGAATATTTCGGTTTTGGAAATTCCTTGGTGTCAAAACTTCCTTGGTCTATAAATACCCAAGTTTGCATTTCGAGCAAACTATCCTAAGAGCCAGCAAAGCTACCTTGTTGTGTTGTTACTGGTGGAGCCGTCTATTCGGAGAGGAAAGTACCCTAATTAGGCGAAATCTCTTACGACCGCTCGTTTAAAGACTTCTGTGGGATCAAGAAGCTCTACGAGTACCGTTGGTGGGAAACTAGATAATTGCAGTATTATTAGTTTTCGATTTGATTTAATTTACTAACGTTTGTTGAACTTTGATTGCACCTAGTTTGTTTATTCTTGAGAATCTTCTCTTCTGATATAAGATTCACTCAAACTAGATCGAAGTATCGACGGGATCTTTAGAAATGTTTGTAGATCTAAAGACGTCTTGTGATAATCCATTTTTAACAGACTCCGTTCTGTGTGTGATTGATCACAAGAGATTCAAGTTGTGGTGTGCAGGTGTTTATTGAAGATTTGAAGACAAAAAACATTTCTTATTAGTTTCATAATCTTTGGTGTGCACAAAACTTGATCGGATGGGATCCAACTATAATCGTTTTATCCTTTATAGATTTGATTGATTAGTTGCGTAGATCGGCATCAGTATTTAGTATCTTGGTAGATCCTATTATTGATTGCAAAATCTAAACTCTGCTACTTTTGTAGTTATTGGATAGATAGATCTAAACCTGACAAAGGAGTTTATTGGATTAAACAGAAGAGCCTTTGCCTAACTCATATCACTGAGATTGAATAGAGTTGTTACCGAACAGATTTTTTGTTCCTTTACTGTTTGGAATACGAACCAAAGGAATTGTTCCAGTGCGTGCACTTATTGAATGTCGGAAGCGCAGGGATACTGAAGAAACTAGGTGAACTATAGGTTTAGTTGCTTGGTCTCAACTATACGAAGTTGGTTTGATTTTGTATAGCGGCTTAATTCTGAGAGTATTCAATTTCGGACTAGGTCCCAGGGTTTTTCTGGATTTTCGGTTTCCTCGTTAACAAAATCTTGTTGTGTCATTTACTTTTGTTTTCCGCAATTATAATTGTTGTTATTATAATTTAAAGTAAATTACACAAACGTTAACTCAGTATTACTTGATAGTGATCCTATAGAGTTTGGTTAAGTCCGAACTTATTATCAAGTAATCACACTTTGATTGTTTTATTGTCTCGATCTTGTATCCATAGACGATCACACAAAGTGTGAATACCGATTCGTTGTATTGTCTCGACTCAGTCCATAGACAATCACTTTCGGTAATAGGACTTATAGGTGGATATTTTAAAGATTGTGTTGTATTTGGGTACACTTGTCTTTTCAATTGGTATCAGAGGAGGCAAACACGAAAAGATTTAACAATATGTGTTTGATGCGATCCAACCTATAAGATATGAGTCAAAATAAGAAAAGCAAAGCTAAACTTATGAAGAACTTAGTTAACGTACATCAAGATGCTGAGAATAATGTCTCAGAAAAGGTCAATGGAAATTGGTCTCGTAAGTCTTTTCGAAAATCAAGAAGAAAGTCTAAGACTGATAACTTGATTGAGAATCGGGATATTGATCAGAAAAGAATGAATTCAAAACTAAAGGAACATGTTTTGGATCCGACTCCAATCACTGGTGAAAAATCTTCTGAGTCTAAAAGAGAAAAGAGATTTGGTTCACTGGTCTGCCCAAGTTTTTAATTTCGTAAAATGTTAGAAAAATTCTTCAAACATGTTGAAAATTATTCAGAAGAAGGAAAAACCATTGACAGTCTAGATGAAATCCTAGAACTTATTGTTCAATTAAATGTAAGAATATGTGAAGGAAAGCGAGAAACACTCAGTCTTCAAAATAATCTAGCTGATTATTTGGAACAAAAATTGACTTTGTGTAACAAAGTATATCAGCAAACTTTAGAGTGTGAGTTTCTTACTCAATCGCTGGAGCATTCACAAATAAGGTGAAAAGACGAGGGTACCCAAATATACCTCAATCTAAAACTTTTCCACCTATAAGTCCTTTCTCCGAAAGTGATTGTCTATGGACTGAGTCGAGACAATACAACTAATCGGTTCACACTTCGTGTGATCGTCTATGGATACGAGATCGAGACAATACGGCAACAAGATAACTTGTGTGATTGACTATGGATACAAGATCGATACAATACAACAACGAAGTATGTTTACTTGATAATAGGTTCGGACTTAACCCAACACAATAGGATTGCTATCAAGTAAATAGGAATTAACGTTTGTGTATTTTACTTATAATAATAATAAAACAATTATAATTGCGGAAATAGAAAAGTAAAAGACACGGCAAGATTTTGTAAACGAGGAAACCGCAAATGCATAAAAACCCCGGGACCTTGTCCCGCTCAAGATTAAGCCTCTATACAAAATCTAAACCAACTTCGTATAGTTGAGACCAAGCAACTAAACCTATAGTTCACCTAGTTCCGTCTGTATCCCTGCGCCTCCCAACTTGCAGTAAATCACGCACTTGGAACAATTCCTTTGGTTCGTAATCCAAACAGTAAAGGAACAACAAATCTATTCGGTAACAACTCTTTTCAATCAAGTGATATGAGTTTGACAAAAGGCTCTTCCGTTTATCCCAATAAACTCCTTTGTCAGGTCCTTAGATCTATCCAATAACAACTACCAAAGTAATTGTCAAGATTTTGCAATCAATATTTCGAATCACAAAGAATTTTATTGATGCCGATCTACTCAACTAATCAATCCAATCTACCACAAAGATAAACCGATTATAGTTGGATCCCCAACCGATCAAGTTTTGTGCACACCAAAGATTATGAACCCAAATCAGAAATCTTATTCGTCTTCAAATCTTCTAATATCTTCAATAAACACCTGCACACAACCAACTTGAATCTTTTGTGGTCAATCACACACAGAACGGAGTCTGTTAACAATGGATTATCACAAGACGTCTTTAGATCTCCAAACAGTCTAAAGATCTCTAGTCGAAACTTCGATCTAGTTTGAGTGAATCTTATATCAGAAGAGAAGATTCTCAAGCATAAACAAACTAGGTGCAATCAAAGTTCAAAACTTTTAGTCAATCGAAAACTAATGATAAACTGCAATTATCTAGTTTCCCACCAACGGTACTCGTAGAGCTTCCCAATCCCAAAGAAGTCTTTAAAATGAGCGGTCGTAAGAGATTTCGCCTAATTAGGGTACTTCCTCTCCGAATAGACGGCTCCACCAGTAACAACACAACTAGGTTTTTTTGCTGGCTCTGAGGATTAGTTTGCTTGAAATGCAAACTTCAATATTTATAGACCAAGGAAGTTTGGACACCAAGGAATTTCCAAAACCAAATATTCTCAAAGATATGCAATAAGGGCAAAAACGGTTTTTATAATTCCTGGAAATGCACTGTCCAAATATTGACCGAAAATCTCAGTAGAAAATCTCCAACTAGTAAATGCATATTACTAATTTTTATTTTCTAAAGATATGCATTTTAATTGCTGGAAATTAAAAACATATAAAACTAAAAACCTTAATTAAAAGATTCTCAATTTATTTCGATCAGGGATTCTCCTTTAGCTATTAAGGAATATCTTTGAACAATAAAAGGTAAGAATTACTGCACGTGTTCAAAGTATGTCGACATCTTTACTTTGTAAATCCTTTTTCATATTTACAATCTTGGAACCGATTTGCCACACTTCCAAACGAGTTTAGAATTGGTTCATCTGACTTCAAAGAACTATGTGATTGATTATCCTATCAAATCACCAATCATGGGTTTCACGGTTCTACAAAAAAAAGTTTCGGTTCTACCTCCATGTGGGTACTAGAATTAGTCACGCTAGTTACCAAAACTTGGTTGACTAGGTACTAGGATCGGTTCCCACATATATAAGGTATCTAACTTGTATTTGTTGTACATGTTCATAGGATCGGTTCCCCAATAACTAAAAACTTGTTGCACCTCTTACAAGGATCGATTCCCCTTTGCTTGTGATCGGTTCCCCAATGTCTAGAGTTTGTCATACCAATTACAACAAATCGATCATACCATCTCAGGTGATTATTTAAGATCGGTTTCACTAATAAAAGTCATACCAATACAAAAGTCAGGCCTTGTGAATAGTTTTACCAAGATACAAAAACAAGTTAAGAGCGGTTATACTAAACACACATATTGGTAATTCAAAGATTTGTAATGAATAACAATACCAATAAGCCTAGCGATTTCCCTTTCGATTCATAACACAAGTTTATGAATTGTACTTCCTTTAAACGAATGTAAAACATTGTTTCCTAGGACGAAATCTTCACCCATAACCATACATAATCACAATAGCATTCATACGATTATGTCGATGTCTTATATACGAAGTTAAAAAGATAGACGTTATACTTCGTATTATAATTCCTTAATACTATGTCTAACTAGAGTATAATCATTCACAGCTTCGCGGTTATGTTTTCAATATGCACGACTTAAAAGATACGTAAGGAATGAAACAGTTCAAGTAAAATATTACTAACCTCAAGTGGAAGGATGATGTCGTCGTTATAGCTCTTTACTTCTTCACATTCTTCAAGTCTTCACGTAATACTTGTAAGTATCATATCCTAATAACTTTCTAGCTAACCTATACGAAGTTAACTCTAGTAAATAATCAAACGACTCTTTAAATGAGTTTTGATTCACTAAATTATAACAACCAAACTTGACATACCAACTCTTGGTGGGTTCAACCGAGCAATGCTCTAATATAAGGAATAAGATCCTTATAGAAGATCATCTTACAGAGACATGTCAAAAGGTATATCTTGATAAGTGTTTAGAAAAACATTTTCAACAGGAAACGGATACCTTGAGGGAACACATTGAATGTCTTGAACAAAAGACATCTGCAATCTGTTTAATGGCAGATCAAGATCACACGGGTTCGAATTTAAAGAACATACCATCCTGGGAATAAGATATAATCAAGGATATAGCATCACGTAATATTCCTGATAAAGAGGTTGAATCCGAAACCTACTCAAGGGAACACGATCGTGTCCCTAAAGACAAGAAGGAAGAAGTTCCTCGAAAGGTACTCGGTGAGAATGACACTTCTCTCCCCAACGCTTAATTGTGTTGGAAAGTGCATCCTTACAATTCCCAATCTTTTGATGTAAGGAAGAACAAGTACCTGGGCATCGTGTATCCTATAAATATCTCTTATTCAACATAGAGAGAATACACAGTCTACCTAAAGATATTCTCTTTTCTTCATGGGTAGAAAAGTTATATTACCATAACTTGTGTAAACATGATAAGTTTACTTGTATAATGTATCATCTGATACCTGATCTAGAAGATCGATTATTTCTAAAGAATATTTAAAATGTAATAACACATTAGATGCGAAAATCTTTTCAAATCTGGCCAGAATTACTTAATTAAGGCTGGCACCTATGTTTGATTTGTTTTTAAAAATTATTCTCAAGTATATGTACTCATCTTGTTTTGGAACTTATACTAAATGATGTATCCTCAAACCAGATCTCAAGCTAAAATTTTGAAAGCGTTGAGTGGAATGGCTTCTACTGAAACTATCGTTCTTGATGATTCCTTCAAGAAATCTGGTTGTGAAGATAAAGGAAAAGAAAACGAAGATGTGACTCATCTTCCTGTCCAAAACAGTTTGGACGCTAAGATTGACATTCTCAATCTTCGACAAGTCCTCCTCAGTACTATTGAAACACATCATAGACATGCAGCATTACTAAGAACTATTATCCGTAACCAAAGGAAGCTGATTAAACTTGGAATCGGTAATAGGGAGTATGCTCAGAATATTAATCGTAAGGTTAATGCCTTAGCCTGTGAACATATTCAAGGTAATATGTTCAGAATCCGAGAAATAAGTCGAGATGCTGTTGATGAAGATCCTGAAAAATTTGAGGAAATTGAAGATGATCTTTGAAAAATCTATTTAAAGATACCTCAAACAAAATAGATATCAGTTTTTGATTTATTTCAACTATTGTGCAAGGTCTATTGCTGAATAAAACTATCTATTATTTATGAATAAAATTATTATTTTATAATTTTTCTTGTGATAGTTTTTTCGATTACATAGCCTGTGCTTGAATGCTTTATATTATTTCTATGTGTATGTGATGTTTGATTTCGGTTATCTTAACCTTGATATTCGATCTCATATGATATGTGAACCCTTATGGTTTGTGTGGCTTTTTGATTTAGCGGGATTAAGTTCTAGCCCATGTTGGTAGGCTTTATCAAAGGATCATAAGGTGTTCCGATTGAAACTCATATGTGAAAAAGTCACAATATGTTGAATCGTTGTGTTTAACATAAAAGCATATGTGTTTCGAGGTTTTCAACTTTTGCTGTTGGCACGCATTAGTTAAAACCGATTCAATCTTTCTCTGGTAAAAGTTTCTTTTGTTGTTGTTCTTTTGTTCTACGAGAGGATGACAACACAATGGGGGAGAGTTCTAACTTGAACTTGCACTTAATGATATATCTTTCTGGGGAGAAGAGGATGCGGAATTTGAGGTAACGAATTTGTTAGTTAATCGTTTTCCTATTTAAGAAAAGCTTGAGTTTATTGCATATATTTTGCTTTTGCTTAACAAAATTCGGTAAAATTGATGTTTATTCCATTATGTGTGTATGGATGTATGTGTGTGTGTGATTCAATTTTTTACGGTTAAGAAAAACTAGTTTGATATCTTTCTTTATTGTTTGGTGTCGATTGTTTTAGACTTAACTAAATTTCGGTGTAATTGCGGTGCTTTAATGTCTATGTTTATTTCAATTGCTTCCGGTTAAGAGAAATAATTGTGCAAGTCAATTTATTTGGTTTGTATGTATTGTTTATGGCTTCGCAAAATACGGGATCATTTGTTTAGTCCAATTCGATTCATGAGAAGGGAAACTAAGTTAATTTTTATCTTAGTTAGACTTATCAAAAGTAAACGATCAGGTTATTCAAGTCTAATCGAATGCCCTGAAAAGAAATATTAGTTAACTAACCTAGTATTTGTCTTGTCTAAAGTGAAAGGTCTAAGTTATTATCTGAATAATTAGAGCCTGATGAGAAAAATAAAGTTAATTCTGATCTTTATTTTGGTCTTATCGAAATAAGCGATTGTATTTGTACAATCGGTTTAGAAAGGGAACTAAGTTTCTTAGTCAATTTGTTAAACTATTAGGGAAAATAGCTTCGGGCAATTGTTTCCTTGATAACATGTTAAAACCAAATTACTTGTAGTTTCGGTTTTTATATTGGTTGTCTAAAATGGTATGTGAAACCTTCGTGCTTAACTCTTATAAGTTGTACAATTCTTTTAGATTGTAAGATCCTTTCGGTTTTGGTATTTTCTCGGACCTTTGTTATTTTGTGACAAAAAGGGGGGAGAAATATATGGAGTAAACAAGTGATTTGTAATCACTAAGGAAAGGACAATTGTGCTTAAACGTTATATCTAACAAAAGAGTAAAGCATTAACTAAAGGGGAGAAACATATCATTAGTTGATTGTAGGTATTTGGACTACAAATGGGAAATAACAAAGATCTGCGGATTGAAAATCTACCTATCTTACCTTTAAGGGGAATATATGCAGTTATTGTGTTATTGAAACTTGGAATCAAGCGTATGTATAATGAATTTTTGTAATTTGTTTATCCATATGATTGTAAGAGTTTTGTCACTAAAATTGACAAATGGGGAGATTGTTAGAGCATAGCTCGGTTGACCCCAACAAGCGTTGGTATGTAAAGTTTGGTTGTCATATTTTTGTTAATCTAAACACAATTAAAGAGTCGCTTGATTATGTACTAGAGACAACTTCGTATAGGTTAGGCTAGAAAGATTAGGATTATGAAACATACAAGTGTTACTCGAAGAATTTAAGAATGTGAAGAAGCTTAACAAGCTACATCGACGACATCATCCTTCCTCTTGAGGTTAGTAATATTGTGACTTGAACTGTTTCATTCCTAACGTATCTTTCAAGTCGTGCTATATTGAAAACATAACTGCGAAGATGTGAATGATTATAGTCTAGTATACATAGTGTTAAGGAATTAGAATACGAAGTATAACGCTTATCTTTTGAACTTCGTATATAAGACATCGACTTAATCGTATGAATGCTATTGTGATTATGTGTATGGGTATGGGTGAAGATTTCGTCCTAGGAAACAATGTTTACATTCGTTTAAAGGAAGTACATTCATGAACTTGTTTTATGAATCGAAAGGGAAATCTCTAGGCTTATTGGTATCGTTATTCATTGCATATATTTGGATTACCAATATGTGTGAGTTAGTAGAACCAATCATAACTTGTTATGTATCTTGGTAAACTAGTCACAATGCCTGACTTATGTATTGGTATGACTTTTATTAGTGCAACCGATCCTAAGTAATCACCTAAAATGGTATGATCGATATTTGTAATTGGTGTGACCGATCCTAGTAATTGGTGTGACCGATCACAAAAGAGTGTGTGATCGATCCTTGTAACTGGCGTAACCGGTCCTGGTAATTGGTGTAACCGATCCTGGTAACTGGTATGACCGATCACAAGTAATACCATGAGAATATGGTAACCGGTCCTGGTAATTGATATAACCGATCCTGGTAACTGATGTAACAGGTTCCAGTAACCATATTAAGGTAGAACCGATCCTTGTGTTTGGTAGAACCGTAAACCCATGATTAGTGTTTGATATTTGATCAATCACATAGTTCTTGGAAATCTGATGAACCAGTTCTAAACTTTTTGGAAGTGTGGTATAATCGGTTCCAAGATTGTAAATATGAAAAAGGATTTACAAAGAAATAAGATGGCGACATACTTTGTACATGCTCAGTAACTCTTATCTTTTATTGTTCAAAGATATTCCTTAATAACTCAAGGAGATCCCGGACCGAAATAAGTTGAAAATCTTTTAATTAAGGTTGTTAATTATATATGCTTTTAATTACCAGCAATTAAAATGCATATCTTTTAAAAAT